>APFE030779545.1:382896-404104 GCA_000404065.3 Pinus taeda | reverse complement strand
TGATCATTGAAGATGTCCCTAGAATGATTGTTATCATCATCAAGTGATGTGTCCCTGCCATTCAGACACTCCTTCGCATAATGGCCGAACTAGTTATCTGCCTTTCCTTCCACCTTGAGATTTGGTTTTCCAATGAAGTGATCTTTAGGTAGGCCATATTCCGCTGCACCATTCTGATAATATTCTCTGCTTCGACTTCACCCTTGGTGAATTTGAAGAGGGATGATGAATCCACTGATCCTTTTGTCCTTTCCCAACTGTCTTTGGTGATTGCTCTTTCACTCTTGCTTGGGCATTGTCTTCACCTCAGCTTTGATACCATGTTAATTTTAGTTATGTTCTATGCTTAGAGCAATTTATTTCAATTTTCACAATTAGCTCCATATCTTTTCCAGATTAGCAATCACATCAGCATTAAAGTAAACTGCAGATAGAACATAAACATAAATCGCAGAAGACAAGCCAAGACAAGAGGACACAAGATGTGGCTCTAGCGAGGGACAAACCCCAATGTGGGGAAACCCTTGATCAATTCTTCTTATATGTTCTTCAATAGTTCTGCAGAGAGAGAGAGAGAGATAGTACGTTTACAACAGAAGTCAACACTTTGACTTATCTATATAAGAGAATAGATCATCTCTAAGAAGATGATACATGAGATCAGTTGAAGACACGCTGCTTCAACTAATTCTCCAAGGTGACTCCTTCACCTATCGTTGTGCTGCATTTCATCATCATGCTGCACCTCACCGCGCTACACCATGTTGCACCCATCATCACTATGCTGCATCTTATCACGCTTCATTAATCATGACTGTACCCATCACGATACTGCATTATGTGCCATTGTTGCACCATGTTGCCATCCTGACCTATGTGTTGGCTGCACCTTGCTTGCTTGTTGTCCCTAGAATGCTTGTTGTTGCATGCTAGTTGTCCCTTGCATGCTAGCTGTAACATTGCATGCTTGGTGTATTTGCTGCTAAGTACCATACAATTGTCCCAATGTTAGTTAGTTGTGCCTTGCATGATGCTCTCCTTCGTAGACAGATGCTCCGGCTGTTTCGGTAGTTCTGGCAGTTCGGGTTGTTCCCGACAGTTTTGGCAGTTCCGGTTGTTCCCGACAATTCCGACAGTTTCGGTTGTTCCCTACAGTTCCGACAGTTCCGACTTTCCGGCAGTTCCAGCAGTTCCGGCATTTCCGGCTTTTCTGGCAGTTCCGCTTTTCCGGCATTTCCGGCTTTTCCGGCTTTTCCAACAGGTTACGACTTTTCCGGCTTTTCTAGCTTTTCCGGCAGTTCCGTCTTTTCCAGCAGTTTCGGCTTTTCCAACAGTTCTGGCTTTTCCGGCTTTTTTGACAATTCCGGCTTTTTCGGTTGTTTCGGTAGTTCCGGCTTTTCCGGCAGTTCCGACTTTTCTGGCTTTTCCAGTAGTTCCGACTTTTTCGATAGTTCCGGCTTTCTGCCCTCCAGATCAGGGCAACGTTATTCCTTAGGATCTCTCCTCCTACTAAAACCCAAAGACAAGTAGAGAGAGGAAGAGATCCCAAGTGTGTTGAAATGACTTGAAGGCCACCTCTATTTATACTAAAATGTTGAGCACATGTGGGGTTTATTTGGTTGCTGGCTGACCTTGACGAATTGTCTTATAACGCAAATAAATTCATAACTCCATGAATACTTATCGGAATTGGATGATCTTTAGATCAATCCTACACCTCTCGATGAGAGGGATCCAAGAAAAATATCAGCTGCCATAAATAAGATGACTCACATGGAGTTTGGCCCTAGTTGCCAATTTTAACACAGACCAACCAACTTTGCTATTTCTTCTTTGATGATTTCTGATTACACCAATAGTGGCATCTATAGGAATCATGGTGAACAAGTCCTGTGGCTGTGGTCCAATGGTTAGGTGGGGAGGTTTGGTCCCCACATGTCTCGTGGTCCTGTTAATATTTCTAAAGGTTGTATTGTTCTTTGCTTCTGATAATTGCATTTATATACTTTTCATTAGTTACATATGCATCCATCCCATAACATCATCACATTGTTAGCAATTATGTAGAAAGAACAATGACATCATCATAGCAGCGAGATATAAAAGAACACAAGAAGAAAAAAAACATGCATAAGGGACACTGAGATTTTTGGTTAGAGACAAGGGCAAAACCCCACAAGGGGGAAAACCCATCCAAATTCTTCTTTTTCTATTAGATTGTCATTGAAAGATCAACAAAGAGGTACAAGGTATAAATATGACTTGTTGACAACTTCGTTTGTGATCAAGTTTCATATTGCTACACAATACTGCCATCAATAACTTGCCATGTAAATACCATCATTGTTCTGAGATACGACTACAGAGGAACTGTGATGCCATACGACTGCAGAGGAACTGAGAGTAATAAATAATGTAGAGGAACAATGAATTGATGCCAAGCTTATCTCTGTGTATCAATGCCAACGAAATATCATACAAACTGTGTATATGCTTGTAACGTGTTGAGATAATATGTATGGTTCCAACTGTATCATAAAGATGTCATTATGTAATGTCGAGATACTGTATCGGTGATTTGCGATTATTGAGTCATGCTATAATCAGGAGCAGTCCCAAAAACCGAGTGTCATACCAAACCATGAGTGCGAGTGTCGTACAAACTTCAATGTGCGAGCACCATATAGAATCCAAAGTGCGAATGCCCTACCAAAGTGCGAGTGTTGTACCCATGCGAAGGATTAGAGCGAGATATCTGAAGATAACCATGCGAGAAATTATATGCCAGAGAGATGGGCGAGATCATAATCAATGCGAAGGAACAATCCTGTAGAAAATCGTAATGGGTCTAAGCCATAGTCTTGGAGCATTAGATGTGAGAGTGAAGCCCTGAAATAGGAATTTTATGAAACCCAAAAGATACATCGAAATCTCATCACTGTAAATGCCATATGAAGTCATATAATGCCACACATCTATCGCTAAGATAAAACACTGTTCTGAGACCAATAGAAACCATCCATACATATGTCGTAGAGATTAATTAGACAAAGTCGACATTCCTGTAGCCATCAGTGCGAGAGAGAATTTTATTCCACAGTAAAAATGCAAACCATCAATTTCAAACCACAGACTTTCGTATCTCAGAAGTATGGTCTTAGCGATGCATCAATAATGCTCATTAAACCCCCTTTATATATAAATTCTCTTTTGACCAAAAGGTATGACCTTTGTTGAATCTGACTTAAAAAAAATATTTGGAGGGAATTATTTAAAATTGCCAAATTAATTGATTTTCATATCCTCACATAATCATTTGCCCAAATAATTATTTTACCTACATGTAATTCCGCTTTTGACCAATAAAGATTTTGTCAAATAATATTTCATTATTGACCATGGCGCTTGCAATTTGGGGCTTAGGGTTTCCCTTAGGGGAAATTCGTCCTGTCATTACCCAACTTTCAACACTCCCGCTTAGCTAGGGAGGAATTTCCATAAGCTTCATAAACCTTATCTGGGATGCTACATCTTGACTTATCTTGAGTGAACATATCTCAATCATATGGAAGTTAGACAATTGTATCATTAATAAGAACCATCTCATATCGACCCATAAAAGAAGAGGATTCCATAACCAATGGAAGGGGAGATCAATATTCAAACTCTACTAGTCTGAGAGCTATATTGGTACGACATCTATCTCAATCATCAACTAAACAAGAAGAAGATTCATCATAGGGGAGTTCTGGCTGCCACCCTATCAACTTAATCATCAACATGGGGGAGCATCCGACTTCCACCCTATATCAAATAATCAATCTGCTCATCTTAAGTAAAATCATCTTTGTCATTAAGCCATATCTCGTTTCGGCTTATCTTTGCTCATCGCCATTTGTTGAACAATCTTGAATCTAAAGAAGAAGAAGAATCTGCCATCATAGGGGTGCCCAACTCAACCCACAACAACATCGAAGAGCTTAGCTCAATCCAGAACAACATCAGGGAACCCTGCTCCAATTGGAACCACATCGGGGAGCTAAAGCTACCACCTTATATCAAGCAATAGGCGAGATACAACTTACCGAGCAAGGATTACAACCATCCCATTGTGTAATCAATGAGCGAGATACCACTTGCCATAAGAGGTAAGGATCACAACCATCCTATTGCCTGCCAATCTTCCTAGCAATGACCATTGGGAGTCATGTGGTAGAACACCTGCATCATAATCCGAGCTTGGGTTAGATACCCGACTTACCAAAGGTAAGGATCACATGCCCCAAGCCTCCTCAACCCATTGACCAGATGGAGAGGTACAATCCCAATAAGCTCGACTTGTGGGTATGATGCCATCTGGGGGATACTCTACTAGACCAAGATAGGGGGGGGATACCTGACTGGTCATAAAGGACAAGGATCACGCACACCCTATGGGTGACAATAGGGGAGATACTCGACCTACTACAAGAGTAGGGATCACACACACCTATTGTCTAGACATTTCTCAACCCTAGGAGCGCTCAATGCTCCATTCCTAACCTTGGGAGCTTAACAGGGGGGGAGAGCTTTGCTCAGTGTTCTCGATCAATGAGGACCCCTTCCTCTCATCAGTGCCTTCACTAGGCTTACCACTGTTAGTCCTGCCCATAGTGCATGACACTGAGAGATCATCTGGTCCAATGCAATCATATATGTTGTAACTCAAGAATCCAAATGTTTTCGTGCTCATCAATCAAGAAGATGATGGAGTCTCATACCCTTTCTGCATCATATCCTGGATATTTGTTTTGTTATGAAACACATGATTTTCTTCATGTTGAATCTCAAAATAAGTCATAGTTGAACCCAATATATAAACAACTCTCAAAGAACGTGCAACCAGTCACCAATGCATACAAAGTGCTCATATCCAACATCGACTCAAACAACTCATTGGAGAGTTCAATCATACTACTTTATGCAGTACCAAGAGAAACAATTTTATGTCTCCCTGTTATATAAGACATCAAATCAAATATTGTGTTAGATTAAATATATGTCATAAAGAAAAGAATACCTTATTCATTTCTTCTCCCTCTCATACAGGGAGGCAGCAATCACAAGCCTAATCTTGTCTTCGTACAACAACATTGTCTTAATCCGTGGAGATGTCTTTGTCTCGGACTCTATCTAACTTAGAATGCATAATGCAAATAAAAAATACAGCTCATCGTGGAAATCCATGAAAATTGTATTTATTTGAAGAGGAGGCTCTTTCGACTGCTTCAGTGTACTCCATTATGCCAAGCATACTTCCCTTTAAATGGAAGCCCTCATCATCACATTGCTCCATCTAGCACTGAATACTGAAGTGGTCTAATCCTGTCATAAATAAGTTTTCAACGCATATAACCAAATATCAAAGACATACCTGCAACCTGAAGAGCAGTAGGTGTTTGCATCAGAAGATCATCAGTCCAAATATGCTAAGACCAGAGGGCTTGCTCAAATCCATATGGCACGCTCTTCCATCTTCACATTTTTGCACCATATCATCAAACACTGCTTCATCTTAGTTATCAAGAATAGTACTTGTATGAGGACCATATCGTTCTCAATATCAAACTGTTGCCTTCAATATACTCCTTTGAATAGTAAGCTTCTTCATTCATCATCAAGATCATAGTTTTATACAAGATTGTTGGATCACAGAGTCAAATTATATCAAGTTCTGATATATATTACTATCGTGACAAGTCATCATCAACTTCTTCAATGAATAAGTCATCAATCATTCATTGAGGGTTAATGTCATGTAATTAGG
Organism: Pinus taeda; assembly: GCA_000404065.3. Lineage (NCBI taxonomy): Eukaryota > Viridiplantae > Streptophyta > Pinopsida > Pinales > Pinaceae > Pinus > Pinus taeda. The sequence continues at coordinate 398,298 of APFE030779545.1, read as the reverse complement.
GTAGCTGACAAGTCTATCTCCATACAATATCAAATCTCTATTACATTATACAATCATTTTCATTAGAGTTAAGTTATCACATTGTCAAAGTTGTTATCACAACAGTTACAACTTATCAAAGCCTTATCAAGATCAATGAAAGAGATAGTTACTTAACCAGGGAGTAGATTTTGAGTATCAATCTTACTACCATACTCTGACCATCAGAGTTACCGTGCTCATTACAGACACTGTCAACAGTATCAAGTTAGCACATATCAAAGTCATATTAACTGTTACTAATAAGTGTACTTAGTATATGACATGTACTAGAAATTAAACTCACTCCCATATGTATGTGACTGGCATGCATGACTCAAGAATATAAATGAAGTCTTCACCGAGGGTGTTATTCTTGTCATACCTCAAGGCTTAACCAACCGTCTTGATATTACTGCTAAATTGAAACATAACAATTATACGTACCTTGTAACATTTAGATACGTTTATAACACAAACATTGTCATCTTGCAATATCAAGTTCCTTTTCCTGCTCCAGCTTTCTTCCTGCAGAATTTCTCTTTTCCTACACCTTGTAGTGTCCAAATGATCCTTAAGAAGGAACTGCTTACATCGTCATCAAGAAGTTAGAAGTATTCAAATACTCAAATATTCATGCAAGAACAACAATAAAAAGAAAAAAAATGATAAACTTGAACAAAGACAGTGTTATAAAGAAATAGGTCTAGAAGGTACTTATCTTTAATGAGGGTTGAAGGAAGATATCAACTCCTTCTTGAACCTGTCACCAAGAGTCCGCAAAAAAAAATGCAACCATTTGCAGAATCCCTATTCCAAGTCCTTCCCTTCTTAATCATGAGATACCACAAGTCATCAACTGTATATCACAGATATTGTCAAAGGAGGAGATGCCTCAACCGCCAACAACCAATCCAAACAAACTGTCTCCTGGAGAGAATCTAGGGTTACACTGAATTTGTCACAGATGCTTGTACAACTTTTCACTGATCATGCTAGGGTTTTAAAGATTTCAAGTCTTCATCATATCTAGGTCATACTTCTTTCAAGGGTTTCTTTCAAACCCTAATTTCTCTAGCAAGATTTCCTAGGGTTTCCTTCAAACCCTAGAATTCTTTTAGGTCCATCTTTACTTCTTCATCATTGGTGTCTTCAAGGGGGTGATCTCAATGACTTTTCTTCAGCCCAACTCTGATACCATGTTAATTTTTCTACAGTTTGCATTGTTCTTTGCTTTTGGTAAATTGCATTTATATACTTTTCATTATTTACATATGCATCCACCCCATAACATCATCACATTGTTAGCAATTATGTAGAAAGAACAATGGCATCATCATAACAACGAGATATAAAAGAACATAGGAAGAAAAAAAATATGCACAAGGGATACTGAGATTTTTAGTCAGAGACCAGGGCAAAACCTCACAAGGGGGAAAACCCATACGAATTCTTCTTCTGTTAGATTGTCATTGAAAGATCAACAAAGAGGTATAAGGTACAAATATTACTTGTTCACAACTTCGTTTGTGAACAAGTTTCATACTACTACACAATACTGTCATCAATAACTTGCGATGTAAATACCATCACTGTTTTGAGATATAACTGTGCGGAACTGTGACGCTGATGATACAACACATACAACTGTAATGCCATACGATTGTAGAGGAACTGAGAGTAATAAATAATGCAGAGGAAAAATGAATTGATGCTAAACTTATCTCTGTGTATCGATGCTAACAAAATATCATACGAACTGTGTATACGCATGTAATATGTTGAGATAATATGTATGATTCCAACTGTATCATAAATATGTCATTATGTAATGTCGAGACACCATATCGATGATGTGAGATGATTGAGTCATGCTATAATAGGGAGCAGTCCCAAAAAGTGGGTGTCATACCAAACTGTGGGTGCGAGTGCCATACCAAATTCAGAGTACGAGTGCCATACAAAATTCAATGTGCGAGTGCCATACAGAATCCAAAGTGCAAATGCCCTACCAAAGTGCGAGTGTTGTACCCATGCAAAGGACCAGAGCGAAAGCTTTGAAGATAACCATGTGATAAATTATATGCCTAGAGATGGGCGAGAACATAATCAATGCAAAGGAATGGTCCTGTAGAAAATTGTAATGGATCCAAGCCATAGCCCTGGAGCATTAGATGTGAGAGCGAAGTTCTGAAATAGGAACTTTATGAAACCTTGAAGATACATCGAAATATCAGAACTGTAAATGCCATATGAAGTATACCATGCCATACATCTATTGTTGAGATCAAAGACTGTTCCAAGACCGATAGAAACCATCAATACATGTCACAAAGATTAATTAAACAATGTCGAGATTCCTGTAGCCATCAATGCGAGAGAAAATTTCATTCCACTATAAAAATGTGAACCATCAAAGTCAAACCACAGACTTTCGTATCTCAGAAGTATGGTCTTAGCGATGCATTTATAATGTTCATTAAAACCCCTTTTTTTATAAATTCTCTTTTGGGCAAAAGGTGTGACTTTTGTTGAAGCCGACTTAAAAAAAAATATGGAAGGAATTACTTCAAATTGCCAAATTATTTAAATAATGATTTTCAAATCCTCACATAATCATTTGCCCATATAATTATTTTACCAATATGTAATTCTGCTTTTGACCAATATAGATTTTGTCAAATAATATGTAATGTTCCAAAAAGGAAATAATAATGATAAACGACGCAAAATACGATACAACACTGAAATATTTAAACAACAATCAAACCCCCACAATTTACATCAGAACTGTGCCAAAATTCAGCCATTTTATTATACATGGAGAAGAGTACAATGCATGAAATGTGTTCACTTGGGCTTGCCAAAGAAATCTAAACAGTCCTAGATGAGAATGATGCTACTCGGATGTAGAGGAAAGGATTCTCCTCAATGTTCTGCGCTGGCCTTGGAAATTCTGCAACTGCTGGATGGAAGAAACCCCTGTTTGAGCTTCCAAAAGTGCTCAGAAAATTCCGCCAAATTAATCTTGAGCTCTCCACCAAAAACCTAGAAAAACCTAGAAAGGGTTTGGGAAAATTTTTAGCGACCACCCAAGACCCAAAATTTAAGCTCACTTCTCCTATTTGACTGCCAAATAATCTTTTTGTTTTGGGGCACCAAAACTCCTCCAAAAATTCTGCAAAATTAGGAATGGACTCCCTGACCCTTGATTGACAAAACCCAGAAAAGTATTGGGCTAATTCTGATCTCCCAAAATTACCCAACTTTTGTTGCTACACCCTTCCTAGCAGAAACTGCGTCCCCCATACTTCAACTACTAGATTTGGCACTGTTCTCCTCAATCTGCTGTAGAACTACCCTGGAAATTACCTTTGGAGAGGTGAGTGGATTTCGTTCCCAAAAATCCGCACAAGCATGAAGTATTTAGCCCCACGAATTTCACCCATTGTCACTACTATGCAGGGCATAAAGTGGCATATTTGGCTCTCACAAAAGTTGCAAATTCGGGCCTTGAAAATATCCACAAATGCTAGTCCAACCTGAGGGAAATTTGTGCTAAATTCTCAGGCCAAAATACCCCTTTTCTCTGCCCCAACTCAGTGGTACGATTTTGATCGTTGCGTCCTCCTTGGAAATCGAACTAGCTGAGAAATGGGCTGAAAGGTACCACAATCTCCAACAAATTTACTTCCCACTGAGTTCAGAAATTCCTACTTAGGGTTGCACTCGAAGTCCACCAAAAGAGAGGTTGGAATTTTCGCTTGGGAATTTTTTGTGCTAAACAACACAGGTTGTCTTAGCTAAGCAACTCAAGAGAACTAGAGTTGATTTGTAGAAATGATCAAAGATGCTAAATGGAGGCTCCCAAGCTCTATTTATAATTGTTGGCCCTCTCTCCCTTGGTGGTTCCCACTTTCCACTAATTCACACCCCTTCCTTTCTCTCTCTCTTCTCACTAGTGCGAATTGCCACTTGGGTCGAATTTCTCTCCTTGTGGTCCCCACTCTCCACCGAAGCTGCGATTTCCCGTTTTCCTCCTATGTCCCTATGTCGGAATTGCCTACTCTTCCGAAAATCGTCTCTAATGTGGAAAATCAAAATTGGGGATATTATAGTCCTCCCTGCCAAAAATTGCTTGTCCCAAATGTGCCATTGAGTCATCCCTAGTCTCTGCACTATCTGGTCATGAAGGAATCCCTCGATACTCAGATCTCAAGCCATCCTGATCATTGTGTAGCAACCCTTGCTCCGCTCACTGTCCAATAAGGAATAGGTACTAGAAGCCCTCTATCAATAAGTAAAACATTATGATAATGGATGACTTCATCTGTCTCCCCATGAAACTACCTGCCAAGTAGTCCACCTCTTGCACTCCAAGAGTAAACCCCTGAAGATACAATCCAATCCCCCTGGGAATGAAATCTCTCCCGGATGGGCTTCCCTTGATATCCTCCTCCTGACCAACCTGCCATGTTGATGAAGTCCCCCATGCAGTCAGCGAGTCACAAAAGCCCAATGGAAGATCTGAATGATCTCACTTTGTGGTAGCCAGCTCATCCCTCAAGGTCGTTGAGTTATCCAGTACTGTGATGCCCGGGTCCCATGCTAGCATTAGAAGGGTGCCACCATGTTGTTGTTGCACCACTCTGGCTTTGATGGGCTGCCCATCTTGGGCATATTGTATCCTCCTTGTGAAAATTCGGTGACCCGAATTCTACTGCAGCAACTGATAATATTTCTCCTACTCGTTAATTTATATGAACAAGTTATTTGGAGTTTACTATGACAAACATTGAAATACATACACTGCAGCCTATACCATTTAAAATAATATGCCGAAACAAGAAACTGAACAACAGAGAGATACAACACAAATGACAGTTGTTTTTGGACAAACGTCCCTGGAAAAACCCAATGTGGAAAAACCGGTGCAACAAATCTAAGGGTTTTTATTATTAAGAAAAAGTTATTTCTGAATACGAACTCTAGATGCCTTGCTGGCAATCCAGTATAGAGAATATCACTCGGTAGAAGAAATTTGTGAGATTACCTCACTCTACACTGCAAGTCCCGATTGATCCGACAGTTGAATCAACGAGTCCCTGGCTACTTCTGTGTCGCCCCTACGCAGTCACTGCGTGGCACTGCATCACAACCTCTAAGACCCTGCATCACCTCTTTGCTGGATTGATTTTCTCTCAAGAGTTGACTCTAGCCCTCCCGGCTCAGAACATCAAACCCCTAACAAATCTCGGACTTCTGTGTGAGCCCTTCCTGGCTCTGCGTCACCCTCTCTGGGCACTAGGCTGCCTCCTCTGTGTGTCTCTTTGCCTCTCTGCTGAGTATTCTTGGCTCTGGAGAAGATATTCCAGCCAAAACTCTTTGCCCCTCTTTGCGTGATCACTACGAAATCATTGCGTTGCTCTAGCTTCAACAATTCGATCTGACTGATAAACTCTCTGTGTGTCTTCCAAATGACCCTCAAGCCTCCTTAAATAATCTTCAAGTTGACATTCAACGACCCAGATTAGAAGTTAATCAATGGTTAAGATCATTTTTGCTTCATCCTCGTCTTCTTCTAGAAGTTACACCCACAGTTAGATTAATACACATCAATTATTTTAATTTCCTAAGTTTAGACTTAGGGACCCATTAAAAATAATTAATTATTTTACTAAAACTGTCTCCGAGTGGAATTTCCCAAAACGCTTTTTGGGTTCTTTGAAATACATGTGCCCAAGTCTCCCTGCAAAATTTGAGACTTAGAGCACATCTGATGCTACGAGAAATAAACACTCTTTCTTAGCGAGGAATGTGCTCTAGCAATACCTCCCACTGAAGCATCACCCTGACTTCATAACATCGTCCTTTGCGTTGTTGATGTCTGACATGCTGTCCACCAACTACTGCGCTGTTGCTGCAACTATACTGTTGCTGATCCTGCCACTGTCAACACTGCATTTGTACTACAACTCCCTCTGAATTTCTGCATCCGCGCTGCTGCTGGCCCTGCGACTGCCAAATGCCCTTACACTGCAAACTGCTGCTGCTACTGCATCAGCAACAAAAAAACATCGAAAACTACTGAACAAGTGTTCAACATAGATGCATCTTGATGTTGAAGATTTGACTGCTACTAGTTCCACGCTATCCCTTTGAAGCCACTACACTGTTGCTGTTACTGCATTGTGCCTCCCTGCACTGCTGCAACCCTGTACTACGCTGCTCAAACTTGGCATTCTAGCCACTGCATCTGTCGCTCCAACACTCCTCTGCACCATCTGACATGGTCCAACTTGCTACTATTGATTTGGGCTCCCATAGCAAGGTATTGATCCTAGAGGTGGACTCCTCAAGGATCCTGCCTATCTGTAGCTCTTTCGTACTACAACTCCAAATCAACGCACCTCCCTCTTAGAGGTATCTCGTTTGTCATGGCGAACTCTTGCTCCTCGATCTTCGTGGGTGCAACCTTCGGATCATGCTTCTCATCTTTGTCCTTCTTCTTGAGAGGACACTGTGTGCGTAGTGACCCATTTCGCCACATCTGAAGCATTTGATCTTCGAGACGTCCTTCTTCTGCCTCCGGTGCTCCTACTGCCCCTTGGATGCAAGGGCTGCATTCTTATCCTCCTCCTTGGGCTCTGACCCATTGCTGCTGCTTCCGTCAAGCTCGTACTTGACTAGATCTCTCCTCAGCTGTTCTTGCTTGAGAGATGCCCACATAATATCTCAGTCTGGCAAAGCTGCCCTGCCCAGGATGCTCTGGACAAAGACTTGCCACTCTTCTGAGACTGAGTTTAGGGCCAGTCTCACCATCTCGGAACCTTGAGGTGTAGATCCTACAATTGCTAACTCATCCCGGGTCTCCTGAAGCTTCGTGAGGAACGGATCTATGCGCTCCCCCTTCTACATCTTGCCTAGATCTAAGTTTCTACTCTAAGTACATCTTCCGCTGCTTGGAAGATCGTTGATACAGCGTTGCCAAGGCATCCCACATCTCCTTAACGGTCCCTCTGCTAGCGATGTGACAAACCATGTGATCCTTTACTCTATCAAGGATCATCCTTTTGGCCTTTGCCATTTCTGCCTTGTACTCCTTCAGCGGATCTGCATCTGCAGGCTCAACGACCACGCTATCGACATAGGTCTTGAGAGAATGCTCATCTAGAAGGAACGACATCCTTCCCTTTCAGATGACATAGTTGGATGCCCCATCCAACCTGTCCTGATCTCTCAACTCACTGGTCGCCATCTTTGCCACGAAAATGTCGAACTCCTCCTCTCTGTTGCTTACTGTTGTTGCTTCGCCAATAAGAAAATATACTTCTTGGCGGGAAGTTCACCGAGGAAAAATTCCCTCACTATGCTTCTCCTCTCTCTTCTGACGTCTTTTAGCCCAACAATTTGCTTCTGGAAAAGCTGTGTCCCACCAGCGCTTCCTCACGCCGAGGCTCTGCGTTGCTCCCTCTGGCACGACAAGATTTCGATCTGGAATCGCTTCCTCTCTGTCGACTCACTCAGAGAGAGACTCTCCTCGAAAATTCAACCCTCCTTGCTTGGATTGCACAATCACTCTAGGGATTCGAACTCCTGCCTCCTGCTGCTATTCGACCTCCTTCTCAGCTCAGTGTTGGATTCTCTGTCACTGCTCTTCTTGTCTCACTTGCAGTCCTCTGATACCATGTGAAAAATCGGTGACCTGAATCCCTATTGCAGCAACTGATAATATTTCTCCTACTTCTTAATTTATATGAACAAGTTATTTGCAGTTTCCTACGGAAAACATTGAAATAAATACACTGCAGCCTACACCATTTAAAATAATATGCCAAAACAAGAAACTGAACAATAGAGAGATACAACACAAATGACAATTGTTTTTGGACAAACGTCCCCAAAAAAACATAATGTGGGAAAACCGGTGCAACAGATCTGAGGTTTTTTATTATTAAGTAGAAGTTATTTCTGAATACAAACTCTGGATGCCTTGCTAGCAATCAAGTACAAAGAATATCACTCGGTAGAAGAAATTTATGAGATTACCTCACTCTACACTGCAAGTCTTGGCTAATTCGACAGTTGAATCAACGAGTCCCTGACTACTTCTGCGTTGCCCCTATGCAGTCATTGCGTGGGACTGCGTCACAGCCTCTGAGGCTCCGCGTCACCTCTTTGCTACCACCCTGTAACATACGGTATCCTACATGTGCCAAAGTATCCACCACTCTGCTAGTAAACCCTCCATGATGTGGGCTACATCTCCCCATCTGCCCATAAAGACCTTAGTGACTTGACTCCTCACATGCCAATGGGGATGACACTACTGTGCCTATCCTAAGTAGCTCCGATGTCCAATATACCAATGAGAGAGCACCATCTATATGTAATGCCCTATCTGGTGGTTTTCCGATGCCACCTCCTCCTTCCAGCTCCTGCCAGAGTAGGCTAATCACTCTGTGACTCCACGCATAGTCAATATGCCAAGACAACTTATGAAATTTGTCTGCTCCCCTGTCGAACCATCTTGTCACTAGTGGTGTCCAAGGCTCAGATGGAGATCTGAAAATGTGTGTGCGCCCAAACATCAAATCCATCACGCAACTACTACCATCACCTACTGGCTCTATGATGTGATGGGAAATCCCACCTGGACCCCAACAACAATCTGGCCCTCGTGTCCCTTTCGTCATCCATGACCTCTGCTAAAATGTGGCCATGGATGTATCCAACCACCTAGCCTGCTCCATTGGGTACCAACTCAGTGCCTCTCTCCATCCAATCTCAAAGGAGGGATCGAAAGTACAATCCTTTGTGGAAGGAACAAGCCCTCCAAGCTGATGCGGTGTCATGCTCAACTCGTGTTGCTAAGTCCTGCTAGCCTAGCCATCCCCTTGGGTACATTTAGACAACTCTGCCTCCCTCAATCCAATGCGTATGGGTGGGCTAATAACGTTGTAGATCTTGTCAGTGTGCCTCTAGAGCGAACTGTGCTGAAATCCCAATGTGTGGCCTCTATGTTGCCCCTCATCAATGGCTAGCCTAAGGGATGGCTGCACATCCTCCTCCATCATGGACTCAACATGAGCCTCCAACTTCTCCTCCATAGACAACCCAACATGCAAGACATGCTCACCAGTGAGTTGTAGGTGACTATCGTTTGCAAACTTTGTCATAGATATGGATGCCTCTATACCTACCAACTCCTCAACAACGGTGGAGATGTCTCCCAACACCTCATTAACCTGTGGTATGTGGCTATCACCTGAGAACTTGGTCACAACCCCGGATACCTCATCAATGGATACCTCAACAACGGATGACACCTCACCAACGGGTGTATGCTCAACTGTCTGCTTGCTAACCATGGCCCCTTCAACTGCTCTTTCATCTTCTGCCTTAATCCTCCTCGTCATCCTTGCATAATTCCATTGAATTCCCACTGATTTGTGCATGTCTCTTAACTCACAGAATTCCCAAAAAGAGAGGGATGCTCGAATGCCATGTCCTCATGATTGATATGCCCTCCAATTTGTTGCCAATAACTCCACATTAGTTGCAATCATGTCTTGCCATCTTGATGCATTATCCACAATTTTGGGCATAGTAGATTTGTTGTATAATTGAGAATGGTCCTAATTGCCAATTGTTGTATGAATCAGTTGCTTCCCCAAATCAATCATCATTTGTTGCATCCCAATCACCTCATTCAAGAATTACTGTGATGTTGTTTGATTTTAACCTTTCTTTGGATTCCATGATTTCATAGTTTTTTTTTTTTTTTTTGTTAATCTTTTTTTTTTTTTACTCTAGTCTTGTCATAGAATGAAGGGTTTCCCACAGGCTGTGCCAAAATTATGGCTTTGGTACCACTGTAATGTTCCAAAAAGGAAATAACAGTGATAAATAAAGCAAAATACCATACAACACTGAAATATTTAAACAACAATCAAACACCCACAATTTACATCTGAACTACGTCAAAATTCAGCCATTTTATTATATATGGAGAAGAGTACAATGCATGAAATGTGTGCATCTGGGCTTGCCAAAGCAAGCTAAACAATCCTAGGTGACAAAGATGCTACCCGGATGCAGAAGAAAGGCTTCTCCTCGATGTTCTGTGTAGACCTTGGAAATTCTGCAACTACTGGACGGAAGAAACCCCTTGTCTAAGCCTCGAAAAGTGTTTAGAAAAATCCGGTATATTAATCTTGAACTCTCCACCAAAAACCCAAAAAAGCCCAGAAAGGGTTTGGGCAAATTTTATTGACCACCTGGGACCCAAAATTTAAGCTTCATTTTTGAATTTTTCCTAACTGGCTGCCAAATAATCCTGTTTTTTTGGGGTACCAAAACTCCTCCAAAAAATTTGCAAAATTAGGAACAGACCCCTTGATCCCTAACTGACAAAACCTAGAAAGGGATTGGGCTAATTCTGACCTCCCATAATTACCCAATTTTTGGTGCTATGCACTTCCTGGCAAAAACTGTGTCCCCCACACTTCAACTGCTAGATTTGGCACATGGTTCTCCTAAATTTACTATAGAACTACCTTGGAAATTACCTTAGGAGAGGTGAGTGGATTTCCTTCCCAAAAATCCGCACAAGCATGAAGTATTTAGGCCCACAAATTTTACCTAGTGTCACTACTTCGCAGGCCCTAGAGCGGCATATTTGGCTCTCACTAAAGCTGCAATTTCGGGCCTGTTACCCACCATTTTGTGGGTGATATCCCAAGGAGAAATATTTCTCCAAGATGGTCCTCAGTCGGCAGCCAACAACCCCTTGCAGCTGCCACGAACTATCTCATTGTTCCATTTCTCCGCCACTTGAGCCTGCCATGTGGTCCCTCACCCATTTTTCTTGATCGTATGTTTGAAGGTGGGCCTCTCGAACCTAAAGGTATGCCTTATCATTTCGTAATTGAGTATTGTAGTTTGCTTATCATGGCTACTTTTGGGCATGGATTAATGGGGGGATTTGGAGGAAAGAGTGGGCAAGCTCTGTGCTTTTGTCCCCTAGACCTCTTTTGGATGTTACCCTTGGATCTTAGTCGTGTGGGATCTCTGACCTTTGGGTTTTAGGGTGGTACTATATGGGAAACCCCTATTTTTGTTGCGTGGTCCCACTCCCTCATCCACATACATTACTCCCCTTCCATTCATTATAGCCCCATTCATTATTCTTCCCACCCGTGTCCACATTTCCCCATTGGGTCCACATATGGTTGGCTTCCCCTTCCCCTTGCCCACACCTTGGGTCAGGCTTGAAACGATGCCCTAGAGGTTGATGTAGCTGAAAAGAAAAGTAAAAACATAATTGGCCACATTCAATAGGAAAATGTACCACAAAATGAAAAAGATGGTCGGGACAAACACATTTAGCACGTGGGCAAAAGCTAAATGCATGAGCTCTACCCCATTCCTATGGCCATCACCCTGGTTCCTATAGGCCCTAGATGAGCCTCCTTTATCATTCTGGAACCCATGATTGTCCCAACTCCTGGTGGGTAATGAACTACCCTACCTTAAAAGGGGTATCCACTGCTATACCTTACACATCATGCTCTTATCCTTTGAGCGCCAAGTAGTTAATCAAAGAAAAATCATAAAGGGCAAAATGCATATAAAGAAGGGTGGAAAAATCAGGGCTAGGGTATCTCGTGCACCACGATTGCTCCCTCGTATGCATTATATACCGAAGTGTGGGCTTCCCTTTATTAGCTACCCTTGTACCCCGACATGTGGCCCAAGATTTCCCCTCTCATTCTCTATTCCATTCATCTCTTTATCACATGCCACCACCATTTGAATGATGTACCTTGGAAATACTATCCCCTCTAAAGGTAGAAACCATCTAATAGGATACTTGGTTAACCCCCTTGGAGCTTGGATAAACTAGCACATGCCAAAACCCACTATGGAAGGGCATGCCATTATGAAGTGCTCACCTATTGTCCATGGTTTGTAAGCTCTTTAACTCGATTCCTTTAAATCACTGGTTGTACTAGAAGGCTAGGGGATACATTGGATCTTATGCATGATTGCAGATGGTCTCCATTTTGGGTTTGGTCTCCCTATACGGGATCCTAACCTTCCAGAGGGCTACATTGGCACATGTAGGGTGTGTGTAGAGAGCCATGGGCCTCCACAACAGTAGACAACATTCCATGGATCCCTAGAAATGTTTGGAGATTGCTTGAGATTCAACTATTGGACGAGGAAGATGCACCTGATTCACCATGCTTAGTCGGCCCCACAATTGTACCATGCACTTGGCAGATGACCCAGGACCTGTATGCTGATGTGGCATCACTTACACCATCATCTGAGCCCTTTCAGATGGTCTACAGACATCTTCGATCTATTTGGAGACCCATGAGATTACTTGTGTGCCCCCACACCCATTGGGAGTACCACAAGTTTATTATTTGGAGAACAAGGGGCTAATCCCTTGTCCACTACTTTTGGGAGTCCAATTCATCATTATGGCAATTATGGACTTCATCAGGGTTTTTAGAAGGCCCAACAACATGTATTATTGATCATTCAACCTCTTGAGAGGCTTATTCTTTTGTTTATGAGCTAGTTTGGTGGGCTCGTCACCAAAAGTTGGTTATTTTGCACATTATTTTATTACAGGGGCTAATGTAGGCCTAATTAGCTAAATCAAACTCATTAGAAGTGTATAAATACAAGTGATGTGAATTCATTTTTAGCATCATCACTTGCATTGGACTTGTATCTCTTTAGAGATTTTTGCTATCCTTCTTGGAGGACGAATTTTTGGAGCATGGAATGAATTTTGATGTTTGGATTATTTTCTCATGTCTTCGAGCTTCTTGAATAGAAAATATTGGATGGTTGGATATATTGTTATACATGTAAGTACAATTTAATACTATTATTTCTTTTTATTTTGTCACGTACATTGTTGCTGGGATTTCGCTATACTAGGGGTAATTTGCTGCATCTGTTTATGCAAAGTTGTGGAAATTTTGTTTCTAGATAGTGAATGCTTCATGTATGGGCCATGTATAATGAATGGATGTTCCTAGGGATGTTTCATTGCTGAAATTCATCTTGATAAGCCATCTACTTTGCAAAACGAAGTATAAAGTCTTTGAAGCTGCTTTTGCTGTTGCCCTAATGCTAAGCAAAATTGTCTTTCAGGCCTCCTTGACCTAGAAAATCCAAAAGTCCATATTCATAATTCTACTTGACTCTAATCTCCCCAAAGGATTAGGCATTGGTCGACCATTAGGTGATCACCTTAAATTGTATTTCTTCTCCTCCATCTTGTTTTCTAGGCCTAGCGTACATAGGTCACCTAGGGCATCACTTATCTCACAATCTATCCATCCAAATACTTCAATTTTTGGTCCACAACTGCGCTGGAGTTTGCTCTAGAGGCCCACCAAATTTCAAGCAAATTCGACTGTGGGATCTCAAGATATTGCAAGCCCTAGCTCGGGAACCGTTCCTTTTCGTAGGTTTCTTTGGCAAGTTGGCTAGAAACCTCAGTAGGATCATTGCATTACTGTTAAAATTGGCAACTAGGGCCAAACTCCATGTGGGTCAGCTTATTTATGGCAGATGATATTTTTATTGGATCCCTCTCATTGAGAGGTGTAGGATTGATCTAAAGATCATCCGGTTCCGATAAGTATTTATGGAGATATGAATTAATTTTGATTATGGAATTATTATCAAGCCGACCAGCAACTTGAGTAGGCTCAGAAGCCCAATAGTCGTGTCTATTCATCATCTACGTTTTAGTATAAATATATAGGACTTGAAATCATTTGTAACACACATCCTCTTCATGTGTTCTCCTCCTCTCCACGTCTTGGGTTTTTGGAGAAGGAGGGACACCTAAAATATACATTGGATGATGCCCTAAACGCAGCGAAGGTGAACGCCGTATACGGAGCCCTAAATTACAGTCATGAAGGAGAGGATCCTAGTTGCAGTAGATGATGCCCTAGCTGCAGTGATGCCCTAGCCGCAGTAAGCCGCAGACTTATGAGGAGATCTTCACGCAGAAAAGAGGAGACTTATGTACAGCATAAATAAGCCCCTATATGCTGTCTCAGGAGGCTCAATCCGCAGATGAAAGGAGGGCTAATATAGGCCCTAAACGAAGGCCTGAATCCGCTGTCCATTGACCCTATACGCAGCAAGAAAGAGACTCGTCATCCGCAGTCAGAAAGAGGATCTATACACAGTCCTAGAGGAGGCCTGTTTATGCAGCAAGGAGACCTTCCATCCGCTGTCTAAGGAAGCTCTAAAAGAGCCCTTTCCACGGGTTTGAAAGTCACCTAATCTATACGCTGTCTGGTCACAATCCAAGAGGTTTGTATGCAGCAAGAAAAGGCACTCAACTTCAGCAAAGAAGGGAAGGACGTTAGCGTCATTCTCATGACTGTTTTGAAGTGCAAATGAACCAGCATTAAGGCCACATTACAGGAGTCTACTTCTGGGCTGTTTGTAAGGGCATCTGTTGCAAGGTTTATCTCTGTCTTGGACAGCGGATTGCACAGAATACATTACGGATGGACTGAACCCTTTTAGTGGATTGTTGGGTGAGTATGGGGGTTGGTTCTAGCCTTATATTCCAGCGTTTGACAACAGCTAGGAAGGGAGGTAATACTGCAGTCTATTATGCCTGATCAAGAGGCTGTGTTGAATCTGATGGGTGTGAATAGGGTGATGTAGCTAGATGGAGTTTGTACCCCAACTAGTGTAGTGATGAGGCTGTTCATGAGGACAGTTTAAGGTGACCTATCTAATAAGCAGTGACAGCTAGAGCAGACGATGATTAAGAGCAGCAAGTTGTGTACAACGTACAACTCAGTGGTAAAGCAGCATGGTGCAGCTCAGGAACATGGTATGATGTTGCAATATGATGAGGTGCAACATATGGACGAGATGCAGCAAAATGACATGTGAAGGAGTTACCTTGGAGAATCAGTTGAAGCAGCATGTCTTCAACTGATCTCATGTAGAGATGATCTATTCTCTTATCTAGAAAGTCAAAGAGTTGACTTCTGTTGTAAATGTACTCTCTCTCTCTTTCTCTGCTGAACTTTGAAGATAAAAGAAGATTTGATCAAAGGGTTTCCCCACACATTGTGGGGTTTGTCCCTGGCTCGCGCCATATCTTGTGTCCTCTTGTCTTGGCTTGTCTTCTGCGTTTTGTATTTATGTTCTATTTGCAGTTTATCGTAATGCTGATGTGATTGCTAATTGTGAAAATTTAAATAAATTGCTCTAGCATAGAACATACCTAAACTTAATATGGTATCAGAGCTGAGGTGAAGACAATGCCCAAGCAAGAGTGGAAGAGCAATCACCGAAGACAGTTGGGACAAGACA
>APFE030779545.1:357335-381841 GCA_000404065.3 Pinus taeda | reverse complement strand
ATATGAATTAATTTTGATTATGGAATTATTATCAAGCCGACCAGCAACTTGAGTAGGCTCAGAAGCCCAATAGTCGTGTCTATTCATCATCTACGTTTTAGTATAAATATATAGGACTTGAAATCATTTGTAACACATATCCTCTTCATGTGTTCTCCTCCTCTCCACGTCTTGGGTTTTTGGAGAAGGAGGGACACCTAAAATATACATTGGATGATGCCCTAAACGCAGCGAAGGTGAACGTCGTATACGGAGCCCTAAATTACAGTCATGAAGGAGAGGATCCTAGCTGCAGTAGATGATGCCCTAGCTGCAGTGATGCCCTAGCCGCAGTAAGCCGCAGACTTATGAGGAGATCTTCACGCAGAAAAGAGGAGACTTATGTACAGCATAAATAAGCCCCTATATGCTGTTTCAGGAGGTTCAATCCGCAGATGAAAGGAGGGCTAATATAGGCCCTAAACGAAGGCCTGAATCCGCTGTCCATTGACCCTATACGCAGCAAGAAAGAGACTCGTCATCCGCAGTCAGAAAGAGGATCTATACACAGTCCTAGAGGAGGCCTGTTTATGCAGCAAGGAGACCTTCCATCCGCTGTCTAAGGAAGCTCTAAAAGAGCCCTTGCCACAGGTCTGAAAGTCACCTAATCTATACGCTGTTTGGTCACAATCCAAGAGGTTTGTATGCAGCAAGAAAAGGCACTCAACTTCAGCAAAGAAGGGAAGGACGTTAGCGTCATTCTCATGACTGTTTTGAAGTGCAAATGAACCAGCATTAAGGCCACATTACAGGAGTCTACTTCTGGGCTGTTTGTAAGGGCATCTGTTGCAAGGTTTATCTCTGTCTTGGACAGCGGATTGCACAGAATACATTACGGATGGACTGAGCCCTTTTAGTGGACTGTTGGGTAAGTATGGGGGCTGGTTCTAGCCTTATATTCCAGCTTTTGACAACAGCTAGGAAGGGAGGTAATACTGCAGTCTATTATGTCTGATCAAGAGGCTGTGTTGAATCTGATGGGTGTGAATAGGGTGATGTAGCTAGATGGAGTTTGTACCCCAACTAGTGTAGTGATGAGGCTGTTCATGAGGACAATTTAAGGTGACCTATCTAATAAGCAGTGACAGCTAGAGCAGACGATGATTAAGAGCAGCAAGTTGTGTACAACGTACAACTCAGTGGTAAAGCAGCATGGTGCAGCTCAGGAACATGGTATGATGTTGCAATATGATGAGGTGCAACATATGGACGAGATGCAGCAAAATGACATGTGAAGGAGTTACCTTGGAGAATCAGTTGAAGCAGCATGTCTTCAACTGATCTCATGTAGAGATGATCTATTCTCTTATCTAGAAAGTCAAAGAGTTGACTTCTGTTGTAAATGTACTCTCTCTCTCTTTCTCTGCTGAACTTTGAAGATAAAAGAAGATTTGATCAAAGGGTTTCCCCACACATTGTGGGGTTTGTCCCTGGCTCGCGCCATATCTTGTGTCCTCTTGTCTTGGCTTGTCTTCTGCGTTTTGTATTTATGTTCTATCTGCAGTTTATCGTAATGCTGATGTGATTGCTAACTGTGAAAATTTAAATAAATTGCTCTAGCATAGAAAATTCCTTCCTTGATCCCCTTCTCCTCCCTGATTAGGTCAAGCACATCATTGGTTACTCAACCCATTTAGCTTAACCTAACCTCGGGTCTGCTTGGTCCTGTGTGGTCCCACAACTTATTGAAGCCAATTTCACAAAGACCACTTGGAAACCAAGTTTCTTACAAGGATTTTAGGAGCTAAGAATCTTCTTGACAAGTCATATACTCAAACCCTAGCTCCTAGAATTCCCTTAAATCCTTCCTGGAGAGCATTTCATCTTTCTTTCAATGCAAGCAAGCCTTATATCTAAGCCTCTCTTGTGAATAGGCTTTTAGGATCACCTCTCATCCTATCATTGATCCATTCAATTTCGTGATCCTTCTTACAACGAGTCTCCTCCCATCAGTGAAAGTCTGTAAAGAGTAGGGAGCCTTAGCTGAGGTGACAGTGGGATATTGCTCCATTGTTGCCCTTGACCTAGGGGTAGCCCTTCAAGGATCCCCTTTTAGGACCCTTGCTAGTTTTAGTGGTAATAAGGCCCTAAAAATATCCACAAATGCTAGTCCAACCCAAGGGAAATTTCTGCTAAATTCTTAGGGCAAAATACCCCTTTTCTCTGCCCCAACTCAGTGGTATGATTTTGATCCCTACGTCCTCCCTAGAAATCGAACTGGTTGAGAAATGGGCGGAAAGGTACCACAATATCTAGCAAATTTACCGCCCAGTGAGTTCAGAAATTCCTCCTTAGGGTGGCACTCGAACTCCACCGAAAGAGAGGCTGGAATTCCCGCTTGGGAATTTCTTTGTGCTAAACAACACGGGTTGTCTTTTCTAAGCAACTCAAGAGAACTAGAGTTGATTTGTAGAAATGATCAAAGATGCTAAATGGAGGCTCCCAAGTTCTATTTATAATTGTTGGCCCTGTCTCCCTTGGTGGCCCCCACCTTCCACTAATTCGCACCCCTTCCTTTCTCTCTCTCTTCTCACTAGTGCGAATTGCCACTTGGGTCGAATTTCTCTCCTTGCAGTCTCCACTCTGCACTAAAGCTGCAATTTCCCTTTTTCCTCCTAAGTCCCAATGTTGGAATTGCTTCTTCTTCCAAAAATCGTCTCTAATGCGGAAAATCAAAATTGGGGATATTACATAATATTTCTTTATTGACCATTGGGCTTGCAATTTGGGGCTTAGGGTTTCCCTTAGGGGAAATTCGTCCCATCGCTGCCCAACTTTCAGTAGGTCCAATCCCAGGCAGGACTATGTACACCTGAGAGCTGCTCTAGGTGCGTTTTCTTTAGTTGAAATAAAAGGAATCATGTTGAATGATGAAATAACATCAAAACTCATCATAATCTCATTTTCTTCAACTCTTTTCTCCTCCGTTTTCTCCACAAAGGAAGTAGAGCCTTTAATGAACAACTGGCTATTCCCAACCAATGACTTTAGTCTGTTGTATACATGATGTTTAGGAAATAATGTGGACAAGGTGTAACTTGTTACCTGGCTCAAAGCATATAATATACATTTATCTCCACCGATATACGTTTAGAGGGTTTATGTCCAAGAAGTTGAGATCTTATAAGGCTAGTATGATTTCCCAAGGAAGTTCTTGAATTATGTGGATACAAAAATTTGACAATTTCCATAGGAAAATGCTAGGAAGTGTTAATCCCAAGTACGATAGATATGTTGGACTGACCTTCCCTCCTGCTTCAAGCTTAATTTAAGCCCTTCAGCCAGGAACGTAGTCACCTACCCACTCACCCTTTCTGCATTATCTATCCTTGAATCACATTTATCTTGTACTGCATGAAGAACATATCTCAACATGACAATTTTTTATGTTTGAGGTGGCAAAGCAATCTATTCCTCAAATTATCTGCAAAGTGGATTGCCCTAAGCTTTGAGAGTTCCAATTCCGGTTCACCCTTGGCAACTTTGTTTGTAAGCACAATGTAGAATTTTTGATGGTTTGGGTTTTATATCACCATAAATCTGTTTTATGGTTTGAGTATGTTTGTAATGTTTTCATGTTGCAATGGTACGAGTCTTAATACTTATCTTTTTCTGGATTTTCATCATTGTAATGTTCCTTGGGATGATGCATTCTTAGTTTTCCACAAGTAGTTATATTTATCTTGCTATTATTGACATTATTTGGTTACCATTTTGTAATGTCCCTTCCTAAATATTTTTGCTAAGGAAAATCACAATTTTGTCATTTTTATCAATTTTGGGGCCTAAGGCAATTGTGGAGAATAGCACTTAGGACAAGGGGGTCGAAATCATTTTCTTAGTGGAATGTGGGGGCCACTTCGCCATGACATACACACTTCCTTGTTGGAGAAATTCAAATGGCTAAGGAGGGAGCTCAAATTGCTTAGTGAAGGGGCCCACATGAAGGAAGGGAGCAACATTTATACATAGGAGGAAGGCAACATCCTTTGGGGCTTTTGATGATTTGACATCTAATTGTTACTCTAGCTGTTTAGTTGAGTTACATAGTGCTGCTGAGCACAAGAGTTTCCCAAGGAGGAATCTCAACCTCTTCGGTGGACTTCGAGTGCCACCCTAGGAGGGCAGTTTCATCTGTCTTTGGAGGCTGGGGAGAGATACCACGTAGGTACCACAAATTTTTGGCTCAGCTAGGACACAAGAAAGGAGCCATGCAGTTCCTTGTGGAGTGTGGTGCTTCCTCTCTTCGGTGGACTTCGAGTGCCACCCTAGGAGGGTAGTTTCATCTTTCTTTGGAGGCTGGGGAGAGATACCATGCAGGTACCACGAATTTTTGGCTCAGCTGGGACGCAGGAAAGGAGCCATGCAGTTCCTTATGGAGTGTGGTGCCGAAGTTAGAGGCTCTACTATTGCCGGGAAATTTCTTGACCAAATTCCATGTGAAGGGGGAGGATTTTCAGGTGCAGAGGGTGCCTTTCACAACAACGCAGATTTCTGGTGATTGGGCCTATGTCATCTTGCCCAGGTCTGCACAGTCCTTTGTTGGGGTTGAGTGTGGGGTGGCTTGAGAGAGGGATTGAGGAGCTGGGGTTGTTTGGAATCTGATTGGAGGGGATTTGTGGAGAGTTTCTAGCCCTTTTGAGGGGCAACAATCACAATATCTGTTACAGGTTACATTTTCTGGTTAGTCGAGAAGGGCTAAGATTTTGGGGGTCAATTTTGGAGCGTCAAAACTAGGGCAAACCCTTTTTGGGTTTTGGACAAAGATCTCAAAAATAATTTGGCAGAATTTTCTGGGCAGGTTTGAGGGGTCAAACAATGGTCCCAATTCAGCGAGCAGTGCACTTCTTCAAGGGCCAGCGCATATATTTGTTGGAGAGCCTTTCTGCATCATTTGGGCAGCTGATACTCATCCACCTGGGGCTTGTAGCTTGCTCTAAGCAAGCCCAGGTCCACTCATTCTAATCCACATTGTACTCCAAATATACAATAAAATTGGCCCATTTTGGCATATTTCTGGCTCATTTCTGGTTATCTGATGTGTGTAAATTTTTATTGTGTTGAATGTGCTGCATTTGCTTGATAATCACTGTTAATTTTCCATTAGATTATTACACATTTAATGATTTTAAAAATTGAAATACTGTAACTTTTTTGGTTAAGTTTTGACTACTTCGACATTCTTTTGCTTGTGCAAATAACTGTGAGTATAATTCTTGCTTCCATATGATGACTTGTTTATATTGCGTGCATGTTTCTCTCCCTATTTCATGGCAATATTTAACTATACGTTTGCCAATCAGCTTGATTTGTTCTTTTTTTTGTGGGTTTCCTTTCAACTGGGTGTTGGCAGGTGCTCATATAGATGTTGTCGAGATTGATGAAGCTGTTATCTCAGCCTCAATAAAATCTATGGGTTTTCCAGCTGTTTTGAAGATAGGTACAAGCGTACACGAGTATTTTTCAGAAGACAGTTCATCAGATTTCCATGTTAGTGAATCATCACAGATTATGCAGAAAGTCTTTTGGGATGATATTCAGGAAAGAATATTCCTAAATGAAGCTGATGGCGAGGCTTATATTTGTGATTCTTTGATCCATGGTAGACCTAATGAAAAAGGATCATTGTGGTATGACATGGTTTTCATTGATGCTTATGATGGAGATGATATTTTCCCATACAAATTCAGGGACAGGAATGGGCCTTTCCTTTCTGCTCTCCATTCTAAACTACATCCAAGGCATGGAACAGTGATAGTAAGTTATGATTGAACCTTGAAAGATAGTTTTCCTGTTTCTGTGGCGAGTCTAAAATACATCTTTATTTTGCTTATTGTTATTATTTCTTTTGCTCATGAGCTACAAGTAAAATGTTCTCGTATTCTTTGGGGTATTCACAATTTATATGACAAATGATTTAACTTTTGTCTTCCTGTTTTTCCTGAGGCATTTATTATTTACCTCCGAATGTGTTTTACTCTGTCCCTTATCACTATGTCTAATTATTATTGGGAGGTTCAATCTTTACTATGGCTAATTCTTATTGGAAGGATATTTAGTAATTTTTAATCTGTCTAATTATCTTAGTCAAGAAAAAATGTCCACAGGTAAAAGGTTTTTCAACTTCCTACCTTTTTTTTCCGAGTTGTGAAGTTATTCATTTTCACCAACAAAGAGAGATTGACCTTTTTGTTAATGTCTTTTTGTGTAAATTAGTGGCTACTAGAGAATTTTCACCGCCGTAATACTTCCAAATACAACTCCATGTCCCTCCACCACATGGAGATCTGTTTCATCATAGGAATAAAGCCTTATTAATGTGAGCTTTAATAACCGGTGTTACTTCACAATCTAGCACCTTTAGATTAAAGTCCAAAAGATTGGTAATAGCCCATGGGCAACTAAGGAGTCCTATGTCACCTTATCAACCCTCTTCACACTTTAGGTTGGCTCTTCTCCAACTCAATGGAGGCTTCCCTAAGATGGGATTGCTAAAGCCTATGCAATGAGTGCTCTAGGTGAAAATGCAGAGTGGCTTTTGCAAGCAAGTGTTGTAGAATAAGTTTAAAAAGAATTTGTGGGAGGATCAAGACTAGTGTCAAGTCCATTGGGCAAGTGGAGTCAAGACTGGATTACCAAGGGAAATAGCTGTGAGATTCAAAATGAAGATAGCCCTAATAAAGGATCTACAAACCATTTATCTTGCTGCCTACTAATGTAGAAAAGTACTGTAGGAATTCTTAACGAGGAAAACCAACAGTGCATGTATGAAGGCATGTCTACAAATGGATAACATTTTTTTGTGACTAGTGGAATCAACAACTGGGGTGGTCTCATACTCGCGTAACAAGGAGTTCATACCATCCGCTACCACTATAACCACTAGATGCACCATGCTGGCCCCTAACATGGACATAGGTTAATCAGGGCATCGAACCAAGGACCTCATGATATTTACATTACATGTTTACAAATGAACAACATAAACATAGCAGCAAATTCAAATTAAAATATATGATGCTGCTTTTTATTACCAACCATAGACATAAATATAAATAATAGATGAATGAGTTGCAAATAAAGTCTTCTTAAGAATGGAACTATCTTTTTAATTAGTAATAGATGTTACCGATGTCATTTCAGCCCTTCAAACATCCTTGAAGCAATTAACCTCCAACGTAAGTATTCACTGTTCAGCAATATCAACCCTAAGACATTTACCACAGCAGTAGAAATCCTTTTTTCTTTCCATTAAACAAATTTCAAGGTAAAATTTCATCAACATAAGGCACTTACAAAGAAACATGCAATATATACATCCATTGTGCAAGAAGAAGCTCCACTTGGGGGTTTCCCTTCTAGACTTGGGAGTTTGAACTTAGAGTAGTGTTACTTGTCTAGGTAGGAGTGGCTAATAAACGACCCTATTAGGTATTCTTAGCTCCTAAGGGGAAGACAAGTCCAAGGTATTTCCTTCAATGGGTAGGTGTCATGTGAATGATGATGAGATGGATGGTGACATAGGGGTCTCAAGGCCAAATGCCATAGGCTCAAGGTTGGCAATGATGAGGGATGTCCACATATTGGGTATATAGATGTAGGAGGGAGCAATTGTGGATACATGAGTTACCCAACCTTTGTTTTTCCACCCTTCAGTATTTTCCTTTTTCCTTTTTATGCTTTTTCTTCGTATTATTGCTTGGGGCTCTAAGAAATGAGAGCACCCTGTGAAAGATATGCAACAACTTTTCCCACTCAAGATGGGGCAGTTCATCGCCCGCTAGGGGTTGGGACGTGCATGGTTTCCTCAATGATGTGTGGGGCACTCAAGGGCCCAAGGAACCAGGGTGATGGGCGTAATGATAAGGGGTAGAGCTTATGTTTGGGTTTTTCCCACATGCTATATTCAATGTCTCGAACATCTTTTGCATCTTATACTATTCTTTTCTTTTGTTTCTTTCTTGTGGCCATGATTATGCTTTTATCTTTGTTTTAGCTTCATCAAACTCTGGGGCAACAGTTCCAGGTCCGACCCAGACATGTGGACAAGGGGAGGGGGTGTGCCAGTGCCTTGTGTACCTAGTGGTCATGTGGACCCAAAGAGGGAAGATGATGAAATAGGGATTGTAATGTGCGGAGGGGAGTGAAAAATGTGGAACGGGGAAACGAGATTGCGCTACCAAAATCAAGGTTTTCCAAGTAGTGCCCTTCTTAAAACCACATGCCAATAGGGGAGATCCCACGTGACTAGGATTGAGGATTAATCCCTCATTTAAGGTGATGGAACAAAACCCTGGTCAAAACTCTGCCTCCTTCCAGGTCACCCAATAATCATACTCAAGATGCCCAAGAAAAACAAGCATAAGCACTCGATTGTATAATGAAAAACATATCTTCCGGGTTGGATTACCCACCTTCAATCATATGCTTTCAATAGGTGGGCGAGGAGACATATGATTGCTGCGGGGAGCAAAGATTAAAATGGCACAATATGTCGGCTATATCGGCGGCTATTAGGGGCTGTTGGCTGCTAGCTGAAGGCAAATCTAGGAAAAAAATTCTCTTATGGAGTCACCCACTTTTGGTGGGTAACAAGATCAACAAAGCAACTTTCTTATCCTTTTGAGTTGGCTGACATTAGCAATTGTTTAGAAGTACCACTAGGATCCCATAGCCTTATCCAAAATGTTGGATAATAGTACTTGTTACCCCTCTTGTCAGTAGGGGTACATATACTTTTTAGTGTAGCATTCACCACCATTGTAAGCTCAAGGTCACAAGTCAGAAGCCATGTAAAAACCATATAAGGCCCTATATTAGGCATACTATACTTGTGTCTTGTCAGCTTGAGTCTGTATCTAATTGTTTTGTAGGACCTATTGCCGCAAAATATAGCAGGCCTTGAAGAGGGTACCCTACAAGGCAAACACTAGACCTAATGACAACAATTGGGTGATGGTCCATTGTCACCACAGCCAAAACCCCCCGCTCTTTATGGACTTTCACTAATGGGAGGTGTTGACTATGTACATGTCAACGGTTCGAGAAACATGGTATAAAATAGTGGATCAAATTTTTTTAAGTCAATTTCATCATTGTAATCCCAAATTCTGCAAAATTGTTGTAAATGATTCTAGTATGACTATTAAGCCATGTAACAACACCTAGGTAAGCCTATGATTCTTCTCAAAGGGTTTCATCCTTGTTTTAATCTCACCAAATTATGTGTGTTTGTGTACACAGATAACTGGCAGAGTTTTTCTCCCAGATATATCCGAAAGCTAGGGTGAAACTCGTTTGACGAGGTCTTAGGTGAGTCCTAGTGTTTATTGAGTCTATGTATTTTTCATACTAAATGACGTGTCTTGTCGCAGAATTTGGTTGAGTCTCAAGAGTCTATGTCCATGTGTATTTCCCCTTCTAAGGGTTGATATTGTATTGATTTGACGTAAAAGTGTTATCTAGGAAAACATTTTGGTGAATGCTTCCTCATAATTAGAACACCATTACCAAAATAATTTTAGATACACTTAGAGGGTGGAAACAATAATTAATCCCTTCTTGAGTCTTTTTTATTTTAATTTATGGCAAAGTAAAAAATTAAATTAGCCAGAAAATTATCCAAAAATTAAAATGAAGGGAAAATTAATTTCCCTCCAAGTGGAAAATTCATCAAAAAATAATTTGAGGCTATTTTCAAAAGAAGATTTCAAGTCAAAGATAAAATGCCTCATTTCCAAGGGAGAAGGACCAGTGCAGAAATTTATTGGGGTAGAAAAGACTATTTTCCTAGCAGTTCGAATTTTTTGGACCAAGCAGAGAATTATTTTTCACAAGTAACGATAATTCTAATTTTTGAGGGTCCTCCATGGTCCAAAAGTCAAAGTTTGACCCCTCCAACACAATGAACAAGGAAGGCCGAAATTTTTAGGATATTTGTAATCAAGGGTTCAAATTTTTTCCTTAGGATCAAGCTATGGATCAATGCAACTAGCCATTTTCCACTTGGGGGGGTCGATTCCTCTCATTTTTTCTATATAAGGAAGCTTTTAAGCTCCTCATTGTAACTTTCAACGGTGTTGATAATCTTTTGTATTGAGCTTAAGCTCTGTTGGAATCTTTTGCATTAATAAAGACTTTGGGGTTTCAATTCAAGGTGTCTTCTCCCTTGCTGATTCATGGTATGTGTTGAATTAAGTTTAATGCTCTAATTGTTTAAATTGAAGATTATTGTTCCATGGCCAGTTGTTGGATTATCTATTAGCACGAGTATCTTGCTTTACATACTAGATTAGAGTAAGCACATTGAATCTAGTAGATCTAGCAAGTATCTCTAGGTATCTAGGCCTCTTGTGTGAATTGAGCCCCTCTGGGACTAATAATTTATCTGATGTGTAGAGATCTTCAAATATTTAGCCCTTGGGTATGACCCAAGTACATGGACTTCAAGGTGATTGCATTTTGTTTGGACCTTGAGCTTATCTAATGAATTTGTTTTGCAGAGTTTGGGTTTTGTGCATTAAAATTAAAATTATTTTTATAAAATTATCTTGCAAAATTTATTTTTGGGCTATTAATGATATTTTTGCTAATTAGAGCCTATTTTCTTTTGTAAATTATTGTAAATTATTTGTTGATGTTTTGTAAATATTTTTAACCCTTGTAAACTATTTTTCTCATTTGTAAATAATAATTTTGGGGTTTTATTGTAGATTTTTCTAGATATTTTGTCCTGGGCTCTATTTATTCATCTTGCAGGTGCCAAAGGACAAAATTTTCAAAGATAAATTCAAGTGTGAAGGTCCTTTTCCTCACCTAGCCTAGACGACTAGTGTTTGGAAGGGTATTCAACCTAAAGGGGAGCCGTCCAACCCAAAGAAGCAAGTCGTTCAGCCTATAAGGGTTGATCTAGGGTCTGGAGACCAAGATTTGTAAGACCCAAGTGATATTTTCGCAACTTCCCGCCTCCTTCAGAAAGTTGCTACCCTTAGAGGGCTTTTCTATTGCTGCAACTAGGGGTTTTCTTGAGCAATTGATTTCTGAATTTGTTTTGTAGGTGGATTCTCAAGTTTGAGTAGTGTGGAAAAAGACGTGATAAAATCAGCAAAGTCCAATTTTTTGGCGATTTTTTCGAAAACAAAAAAATCGCGATGTTATCAAAAGAGTCGAGATCTTATTGGGAGTTGAACCAGAAAATCGTGAAACCCACCCAGGTTGTGGATAAGTGAGGGAAAAGGCCGAAAATCACACTGATTTTTCACTCTTCTTTCTGCCATTAGTCCTTGTGGAGAGAGGAGGTGTTTGACATTGCCCAAGAGGAGGAGATTTACTAGTTTTGTGGTGTGGATTTGGAGATTTGTCCACTGCTCAATGTGAGAGACTCAAGGTGCCAATTTTCTACTGCCAGGTTTGTATTTTAATTTATCTCTCAAACCTTGTTACATAAATGGCTTCTTAAATCTGTCTATTAGTTTGTTTTTAGCTTATTTTTGCCTAAAAATTTGAATCAAAACATTGCTTAGAATCTAGATTGAATCAAAACTTCAAAACGTTTAGATTGTTTACACGTTTCAACTTTCAAGGATAAAAAAATTCAAACCCTTGTTTAGTGAATCTGAGTGTGTTCAAGTGAGTGAGAAGAGTCATTGGAAATTTAAAATCAACAATTACATTTGTGTTTGCTTCTTATGTGATGGGCAATTTTTTTTTTTTTTTTGGTGCCCTAGGTTCAAATTCAAGTTCAAAGTTTCAAAATTCAAACAAAATACCAACGAATTTGGACCCTGTGTGGGATTATGGGGAACTTGATCCTATACCAGAATGTGGGCGAGGGGGGGGGGTCAATAAAATGTATTTGACTTGCAAGTTCTATGGCAAGCATATGTCAGGGGGTGTCAACAGATTAAAATTCCATCTGAGGCAAATTCCAGGGCGAAATATAGAACTTTGCCCCAATCCAACTCCATAAATTATTCGACAAGCCATTAAATCATTGATGGATAAAGAGGAGGGAAAAGACATCAGGGCAATGATAAAAAAAACCAACTTGAAGGGACCTCAAGAGTGGGGGAAAGTGAGAGTGGTTCTTCAACATCACATTCCACACCCACATGCCCTAACGTTTCAGCTTTCTCAACTTTTTTTGTTCCTAGAATGACAACTAGTGCACAACCTAGCATCAAATCGACACTTAAAAAAGGGAGAAGTTAGAAGTTGACAGGTTGTTCAGTAATTTTCTTCAATGGAGTGATGTTCGTTTCAACATTGCCAAGATCAACCCATTCTACCAACGTATGTTTGATGCCATTGTTGTTATTGGCTCAGGGTACAAAGCCCCTACCTTTGCAGAGTTGGGAGGGCCTCTTCTTCAAAATGAAAAGGCTGATTGCATTGCTAGATTCGAGTAGTTTAGGGCATCATTGGAACACACTAGATGCACAAACATGTCAGATGGTTAGACTTGTTGCACTCAAATTGTCAAATTTCCAGGGAAGCGGAAGTAACAATTTTTTTAACAAGGATCGGATCACATAACAATAGTTCGTGTGTCATAGTCATCCCATTTTGCAAGTTATATATTGTAATTGATCTTAGTAAGACCACAAGTCTATGTAACAACCTAGGTAAGCCTATAATTTGATGACGAATTCCATCTTAGGAGGTTTTTTAACCTCACCGATTACCTGTGTTTTTCGACACGGCTAATCAGAAGATTTTTTTCCCTCCAAATTAAACCCCGAAAGCTAGGGTGAAATTTATTGTCGAATTATTAGGTGAGTTGTAGTGTTTTATTTGAGTCTAGTGTAAAAGTGGTTTGTGAATAATTTAAGTTGATTGTCTAAATTATTTTATTACAAATCACTTGGTTTACTAAATCATATTAAGTCACAGATGGGTTATGTGTCTTAAGGGTCTATGACGAATGTGTATTCCCTCTTTGAGTCTTGTAAAAGAAAAATCATACGTATTAGAGGGTTGGAAAAATAATTAATCCCCTCATGTGTAAATTAATTAATTAGAGTCAAAATTAAATTATCTAGGAAAATAAATCTTGCAAATGGAAAAATTCGTGGGTCTTGAAAGAATCGAATTTTAAAGGTCCTCCACGAAGGGAATATTGTATTTTTCAAGAAAATTTGGACCCTTGGACCTTGGTGGTTAAGTCAAAGTCAAATTTTTGAGGAAATTAGCTCTACATAATTAATTTTGAGCTATTAATTAAAATGAAATTAAATGATAAATTCGAAAATTCTTCAAAAATAAGAAATCAAGGGCCAAGATTAAAAGGTATTGAAGTAGTTATCAACGGGCAAGATTATTTTGACAAGGATCAAAGAAGCTAGCCGTTATTTTTCCATTTGGAGGATTTATCTATAAATTAGAGAACCATTTGAGTCTTTAGTCATCTTGATCTCTGGCTAGAATTGCTACTGAAGCATTGTGTAAACTATTGTCCCATTGGGAACTATTTTTCTACCATAATAAAAGACTTTGCGGTGCAATTCAAGGTGTTCTTGTTTATTGATTTGTGGTATGTGCTGACTACGGGCATCTCTATGTTGTGCCGAATATTGGTAAGATTTGTTTTTTATCATTAGATGGAGATATAACCATACTATTGATAGTTTTGGGCTAATCTTGGGTGGTTTGATTCCCCATGTGATCTAACAAATTATTTTAAGATATATTCGTTGTGCTTGCAGGTACTTCAGTCTTTGGCCTCCGAGTTCACAAACTTGGGCAAGAATCACTGTTGCTTGGATCTCTAGTTTTTATATGGTGGTAATCTTCGCTTGGGCTATATACTGAATCATTAATTTTTCTGAAGCATTTTAGTCATTCTTTCAGGGAAGAAATATTGAAAAAATTATTTTCTCAAAATCCAATTAAAAATCCATGTATATTTTGTAAATTAAATTGAAAATTTAAGTTGTAATTTATTTTTCTAATTTGGGTCGAGGTTTTAGATTTATTTTGTATATATTTTGGGTTTGGGTGTTTCTATTTTCATTTCTGCAGGTTAGATCAAGGAGTTAAGTGGAAGAAGAGCTAGATCTAGGCCCTTCAGGGTAAGATCTAGTTTTTAAATTTTTTTGTTAGTTTTCCACGAAAGAATTTTCATAAAATCAAAGAGCTGAGGCATACAATTTTTTCAGAGCAAGGGTTCTGTTTTTGGCTTTCCCGGGGCTAGATCTACCTCCTTCAGGCCCAACGTCTCTCTCTCTTGGCTTGCCTCAACCATCCTTGCCCTCTGCGTCAACTTTATGACCCTCCTAGGCTGGCCGTTAGGCTTTAGCCCTTCCTAGGCCTGTGCATGCCTCTCTTCCCTTTTCGGCCCTCCGTCTGACCTTCTCCTCCTCCTCTCCCTCTCCTTTCTCCCCTCAACCCATCTTCCTCGACCTCCCCTCCTCCTACCCTAAGCCGCAACGCTGTAAGGGCATGCGACCCTCCTTTTTAAGGCCTTTAGGCCCTAGGTCTTAACCTTAGCCCCATAACCCTATTTTCCCAAACGCTAGCCTTTTTGGGCAAAGCGTTGGCCCTCTTGGCCTTTTCCAGCCTCCTTGTGGCCCGATCTATCATCCTAGCCCACTTATCCCCGCAAATTCACTTCTCGTCCTAGTTCTCCAAATTTTGGCCTTTTTTGCCCCAAAATTGACCTGAAACACTTATCTGAAGATTTAAGGCTAAATACTTGGCGGTTTTGCAGGGTTAAGGTCCCAAAATTCATATCTAGCAAGCGGCAAGGGAATCCCAAAGTTTCAACGATTTTCAATGGCGGGACCTTCAAGGCATTGAGCCTAGTGTTTGACCTCCAAACCCTCATTTTGCTTCAGTTTCATTACAACAGTAAAATCATTAATTTCTAGGCTCTAAATCCATACTCTAATTGGTCAAAATCAATTTAAATTGCAAAATCTAAGTTTTCACAAGTTTTGGCCACTTGGGCATCTTTAATTTGACCTAGATCTAACATTTTAGCTCGCTGGAATTTACCGCATAACTGTGAAATTCAAGTCTGAAGTATTTCTGAAGAATATACTTAATTAGGACTAAAATTTTGAATTTTCAGCTCCCCGGCAAAAACTTACTATTTGTAGACACTGGGGGCAACATATTCAGTAGTTTTAGCTTGCTGATCTGTAACTAACTTATTGCTATAATTAGTTTATCAATTCTAAATTTTTTGAATCATATTCACTAAAAACTCAAAAAATTAATTTTTTCAATTTTGGTGAAAAGTTTCGATTGTTAGAAAGTATTGGGCAGCTATTTTTGGCTGGGTTAATTTGCTGATCTGTCATTAATTCACTGCTGTAATAATCATATCAGATCTGAAAATTTCTAAGGCAAACTCACCCAGATTCCTAAATTTGAAATTCTCAAGTTTTGGTGCATTTTTTCTATTTTTGGGCATATTGGATTATCTAGTTTGGGAAGTTTTTATCTTGCTGATCTGTCTTTACTAACTGTTGTAATCTTAAAATCAGATCTAACATATTGCTGACTATTCCATCATAAAGTGTGCTAAAGAAGCTAATTTACATTGCTAGTTAATTTGGAAATTTAATGCTTCAATGTGTTGAGTAATTTTCATTATTTTGGAGTGGTTTATGCACTGCTGTTATACATTGGTAAATTTGAATTTTCTGAAGTAGTAATGCTGATATAAACTGTTATCAGCATCTTTGATTAACTCTTGTTGTCATTTGGCATCTTGGGTTATTTGATATCTTGTGAAACTTGCACTTGTATCCATAAGCAATATATCTTGTTTAAGATTTAAATTTCACTATTGTTAAGTACTATTAAGAGGTGTATAATCAACATACTTAAATAACTCAAGGGAATATTAACTCAAGATAAACCTCACTCATAATATCTTTGCATAAGCATATCACATAGGCAGTGGGTGACACTCCGGTCATTTGGTTCCAATTCATGAGAAGCAAGAATTTGTGACTCCATTAAGACACTAGTCTCATAATAGAAAATCTAATTAAATCATAATCTTGCTTGATTTCAACCAAGTGGCTAGGCCACTCATCTGTGTCTCCCAAGTAAATTGATTCTCAACTTGCTTTCCTTCACTTCATTTCATAGGGACTACTCCCCATAGCTTGCTATTGGGAGACATCTAGAACAGAGTGGGCAGGTATCAGAATGACAACCCCTGCCTTGAGCATTGCCGTGGCGTCTATACAATCTGAGCGACAACATTTTTTGGCCCCATTATCGGGGACGAGTTTGTCTCTGTTATGAATAAATATATAGGAAATAATGTAAAATAATGTAAATGATAATAATCATAAATAACGATTAGTCAATAAGTAATTAGGTTGAAGAGTCATGTCTAAATGAGACATGACTCTCTATGAAGAGACACTTGCTTGGTATATAAGCAAGCCTCTCACTCTCATTGAATAATCATTTATTTATACATTTAATATATAATATTTGTATCCTCATGGATATGTTTCTATTCCAAGTCTTCTGTAGTAATTAATCTGTAGAAGGAACTTTGTTCGCTTCATTTCGTATCAGAGCTATTCGATCCTTTGGTTGCTCAATCACTGCACAGAGCCAATTTGATCTAGGTCCTTGACCGTTGAAATTCGACAACTTTGTTGTCGTTGTGATCGAAGCGTTTCTCTATATTGACTGTGGAGTTTCTCCATTCTTAGTTTCACCGTTTAGGCCTTTGGCCATATAATTTTTTTTTTGTTAGTCATAAAAAAAATATAAAAATATAAAAATACAAAAATACAAAAAAAAAGTGTAAAGAAAAAGAGAAAAAATAGAAAAATAAGTAAAAAAAATAAAAAACTATAATATATATATAAAAAGAAAATTATATATAAATAATTATATATATATATATAATATATTAATATAATAAATATATATATATATAATTAATATATATATATAAACTACTCTTTTTCCTTCGCTGTCACTAACCAAATCGAAACCAATGGCTGGAACCCTGTCAAATCTCCCACACCATCAGTTGCTGTCAAATCAGCCATCGTCGTAGCCCATCGTCGCTCCCACTGTCTGCAACAACCGCCATCGCCAATGCACAATCATCGTCTGGACTCTGAACATAAGTTCAACCACATGTCCATCGTTGTTGCCTCCGGTTTAGACGCTATTAGCTAGTTCTGTCGTTGCCATAGTTCCCTTCACGCCACTCTCGACCACCCACCGTCTCCAACACTTTAACACCCCACAATTGCCGCATACAACACAACAAATGCCATAGGTTTCTTGCTCCATGCGATAGCCAAGCTCCACCACCGTTGTCGTCTTTATTGCCGCTGCAATCCAGTTTCTATACAACTGTTCTCTTGCTTAAATATTCTTCAACCCTTGTCTATCATCACTGCAAGGCTGCATTGTTGTTCGATTTCCCACTTCTTCCGACAATAGACTTGTCAAACATTCCGTTGAATTGTCGCCTATATCAACCATTCTCGTCCTCACTATCAGGATTACAATTCCATAGTTTAGACATTACTCCTTCACATAGTTCATACATCACTCGTGCAATCCATAGGATACGACACTTTATAAGGACGTGACAGTGCATAAGTGACCTTTTAATTTTGGTAGATCTATGTCATGAAAAAAGGAGTTAAAAAATATTTAAAAATTAATACAATTATGATTTAAAGTATTATAAAGTAACAATGAAAAGTATTATTTGGTAGCATAAAGTGAAAAGTATTTGGAATATTTAAATATAAAAGGAGAAGGTTTAATTGAAAAAGTGAGAGGTATTTTTATATGAAGTAATTTGTATACACGATAAAGTGAATAAGAAAAATATTAAATAGTTATTTATTAATTGAAGGTAATTATAAGTGGAAGGGTATTTATAAGAAGAATTATTGAGGTAAAGTGAATTATTAAAGTAATTATAAAAGGTCATTTAAGATTTTTATTGGATCAAGTATGGGTTTTATCAGTGGATAAAAAAATATGAATATGAAATGGATTTAACCTTTTTTATTGTGCCATATTGATCAGTAAGGCTAGACCATACTGCGCGTTGTCTCAATGCCATAAATAAACACGTACACTACTGGTGGGTCTCTAAAAGGTAGGGATGCTGGTTATGGATAAATAGGATCTGGGAAACGAACTGCTACTGGTGCATTTTGATATCGATCTGGAATTTTCCACTTATTCATTAATGCTTTAACTATTATGGAGAGGGGGTGCTTCAATAGCTTCAATAGATACTGCTGCTAGCTTTGTTACTGATGCCGGCTCTGAAACAACAAGCATAACAGGATCACGCCCATCATCATAAGGATCTGCATCTCGGTATGGGTTGGGATCATCGGCTAAGCTGCTCTCGACATGGAACTGGAAGGTATGCTACTGATGCTATTGGTACTGCTCTTGTCATCATTGGTAGATATGCCTCTGTCTCTACTAGCCGATATGAGTGTGTATCTACTGCTGTTGGTACTGGGTAAGCTTCTGGATATGTTTCTGCTTCTACTGGTGCTTATGGATCACGAGCTGGATCGACTGCTTCAATAGGGTATGTATCTACTAGCCCTACTTCTGGGTATCGATATGGATTTGATGCTGGTGGAACTACGTGAAGGAAAGCTGCCTTTGTCTCTATCTATGATGCTTGCTTTGTTGCTGGCGTCCCGATCTTTATATAGATAAATAAGTGCTGCTGCCTCTGCTCCTTCACCTTTGCTTCTCCTGCTTCTGGTGCTACTGCTGGGTATGGATCTTACTCTGATGCTAGTGCTGCTTATGCTACTGTCTTTGCTTATGCGACTGGGTCTGGGTAAACAACAACTAGTTTGACTACTGGCATTGGGTTTTAAGATGGTGCTGGTCAATATAGAAGGCGATGATGAAAACAGAAAGGTGGGTAAGTTGGCCCGTTGTCATAAACACGAGCTTGTAGAAACAGGATGCACTCAGCATGAGTAGAGCACGTGTGATAATGATAGAAACAACGAATTGGGTTTCAACTCGAATGTTTGGACCGAAGTATGTGTTCCACTCGATTGAAACGCCCGATTATTATGATTATATTCAAACTGCCACAAAAATACCAACAATAACAATTTCTAAGCCACCCGAGCTAGAGAAATAGAACAATGAATCATAGAGCTAGAGAAATAGAAGAATTAGTAATAAGGCGCTTCCCCAATATTGATTAAAAAAAAGATTATAACAATGTTCCACCAAGACTCTGGGACGGGGAGATGTAGGTGCGAGGAGACGCACAAGGGGGACGTGTGGGAGTAACCTCAAATTTTAGGGAAATTTAGGGGGTACGGGGGGACGTCAGGGGATATAAGTTTTTTTCCTTTTTAATATATTATATATATATATTATATATATATATATATATATTTCAAATTCATATTCAATAATGAAAGCATAAATACAATAATACATACATAATTGAATTAGATAATGAAATACATTGATCCATACTCATCTTCCTTACATGATTCATCGATAGGCATGAGATTCAATAATTAAATACTTTGATCCATATTCATTATTCACCATTCTAGAATCTACATTGATTTAAAAATTGAATTTATCATTCATCATTCTAGATTCTAAATTGATTTAAAATTCATCATTCATCATTCTAGAATTTAATTAGTACTAAGAAAAATAGACTATAATAGATAATGGAATCTGAAGACTAGAATAGTAAATTGATATAACTAAAACTCAAAAACAGTAGAGTGATGAGTCTAAAAGTCACTCTAAAGTACACAAAGGGCTTGGTGCTCTTAATTAAATACTAATTCCATACCCTTTTACATGACAAAATGCAATGGAAATGTTGCAATCCATTGAATTCTGAATTCCTGAAAAACTATTAAGCCTGCTGGATTTTGAGTGAGATCTAAAATTCTACTTTCTCCATATGAAATCCAATGAGGTCGGAACCACTCTACATCCTGAGTCATTTCATGTTAATTTTAAAATTTTTAGTAGAAGGATGAAAATGAAAGATAAAAGAGAATGTCACTATTACTTTAAGAATTTAACATTACCATGAATTGCCTAGCAATAGTATGGAAATATGGTCAAATACTAGGTTTTCCCTGTCATAAATCATTGTTTACAAGCAAATTTAAGGGGGGGGGGGCATAGCCCTTCACACTGGGGAAACGTCCCCCCCCTACGTCTCACGTTTCCCCAGACGTCTCCCCATCCCGGGTGCATGGGGTGCGAGGGGTGCGTGCACTTGACCCTAGGGGATGCGTCCTCGTGGAACACTGGATTATAATCTTGAAATGATGAAGGATAAAATAATGGAAACCAATAAGGAAAGATTTCCTAAAACTTTTACTAAATGTGTTAGTACACTATTTAAAATCAAAGGATCACTGGCAGGAAGAGATATTATAATCTCTATCAGTCCTACTGAAGATAGTAATTACGTTAGTACTAAATTCGCTAACCAACTAGTAATCCCTGAATCAACTATAATAAAAAAAAAATTTGTTGGCACAAATAACAAACAATACGACATAAACAATCTACAACTAAGTATTGGGGATTATACTTTTACCTCGCAATTCATTGTGAAAACCTTATTTTTTGATGATAGTGACATTGTTTTGGGCTCACCCTGGATGGAAACTCTAGGGTCCTTTATTCTAAATACGAAAAAGAAGTTTTTGACCTTTTTCCACAAAAAGAAAAAAATAATGCTACAAGATGTTACTTTGAAGCTAGATTCAGTGACGCCAGAAGACACACAAGAAATCTCAAAAGTAATTCTTCAAGAAATTAAAAAAGCGATACAAAATATGCAAAAGGAAGTTGACAAAATCACCGCTGACAAAAGTGAAGAAGTCTCTTGGCTGAGAAACCATAGTGAAAAATTATTAACACAAATCAAGAAGCTTAAAAAGGACAAAAAATCATTAACAGACAAGTTAGAACAACTTGCTCAAGAAGTATCAAGTCTCCAGTCGTAGCAGTCCAGGTTGAAGATAAGGAAGCAGATACCAATCTAGTGACTGTCACAACTCAAGAAGAAGACAAGCAAGTTGAAGAAACGACACACTTAGCTGTTGCAGTTCAGATGATAAACATCCCAAGTGAAGGCATTGTAACCAACTCAACAACATCGTCACCTGAGGTAAATAAAAAAATTTCCACACACTTAATAAGGGAATGTCAAACCAAAAAAGTTCCCTATCGACATTTGAATCATGAGAGTAGACAACTCAACCAAGTTACGTATCAGGACCATTCAAAACAGAAACAACAAAATGATGTTCCAGAGAATAGTGATGTAACCTCAATCCAGTCCTATGATGACAAGTTGTTACAAAATTCCAGTGATCAAAATATTCCACAGAAATTAATCTAGGATGGTCTGATCCTTTCTCAGTGCGACAATTTTGTCTGTCACTTAGAAGATAATATCAACTTGTATCGACGAAGATGATTGTTCTGAGACAAAAAGACATTCGAAACTGAAAAAGAGATCAACCTTTTTCATCGACAAAGTTTTGAGGACAAAGCTTTTTGAGGAAGACAATTTTATGAATAAATATATAGGAAATAATGTAAAATAATGTAAATGATAATAATCATAAATAATGATTAGTTAATTAGTAATTAGGTTGAAGAGTCATGTCTAAATGAGACATGACTCTCCATGAAGAGACACTAGCTTGGTATATAAGCAAGCCTCTCACTCTCATTGAATAATCATTCATTCACTTAAACATGACTCTCCATGAAGAGACACTAGCTTGGTATATAAGCAAGCCTCTCACTCTCATTGAATAATCATTCATTCACACATTTAATATATAATATTTGTATCCTCGTGGGTATCTTTATATTCCAAGTCTCTTGGAGTAATTAATCTGTAGAAGGAACTTTGTTTGCTTTAGTCTCGTTGTCGGGGTTAATGACATTCTCATTATTAATCTCTCATTTTCCTTTTAGCCAGTCAAGTGGAACAACATTTTTTGGCGCTGTTGTTGGGGATAGATTTTTCCGTTCCCGAGGTTTATGACAATTTCTCAATCTTTCTATCTTGCTTCATTCCTTGTGTCGTCAACGCCACAACGTTTTTTGGCGTCGTTGTTGAAGATAAGTTTGAATTGTTCTTGGCGCTTCAACGACATCCTCCTTCATCATATCATCTCATGATCTTTCATTGTTCATTCATTGTCTCCTCAACGCCGCAACATTTGTTGGCACCTATCTCTCATCATTTTTCATCTCCTCATCACCTTATCATTTTTCCTTTCACTAATCGTCTCATCTTATTCATTTTCTCATTTAGCGCCTAGAAATTTAGGTTGGTTTCCGATTTGGGTGGCAACTCCACTTATTCATCCATTCACTACAACATACTCTAGAAGGAATCCTGGTAGCCTGGTTAACCCCACTCCCGATCTTGAAAAGGTTCTAAGAGCTCGGTTAAACAAGTTACATTCTAGAGACCGTTTAAATTTTCTCAGACAGGAAGCTCTCCTTGATCTCCATTTGCTTTTCATCAATCCTCCAAATCAAAACACCATGGGTGACTATTATGGTCCTTGCAATTTCGCCAACATCCACGGGTATTCATGTGATTTGCCAAATGAGTAAACTATGAATAGATTGCCAAACTTTGAAGGGAATAATGCTATCAACGCTGAAGAGCATATAAAGAAGTTTAATTCATTCCTCCATAGATATGCTCATGCTACATACTATAATCATGAAGGTGTGAAGATGAAACTGTTGATTTTGGGTAGCATCGAATGTGCTCTAGCCTTGACAATTGGTGGAGAGGCTCAGACACATGAGATCTCCAAGACCCAGAAATGGTTTGGATAAATTCCAACCGGATGAGGAGTTATTAAAATAATTAATATTTTTAATGGGTTCCTAAGTCTAAACTTAGGAAAATAAAAATATTAATGTGTATTAATAAAATATGGGTGAGAAAGTTCTAAGTGACAAGGATCAAGCTAGTTCTAATCATAGCCGTTGATTATGGACTTAATCTCGACCGTTGATTCATCAATAGGAAACGTATAAGAGAATGCTTGAGGGTCAGTTGTAGATACAACAAGAGATCAAAGAATTCAATTTTTTGGGGCGAGGTTTGCTGAGGAAATCGAATTGAGTTGCAGCGATGGGCAGTTCAACAAGGGATTTTCATTCGAGGCTGAAGAATACATAATAGAGAGGCAGTGCAGTGCCGGGAGAGACAATGTAGGCCCCGAGTAGCTTTCGCTGTCCAGCATAGGGAACAACCAGAGACACTGTGGGGTTTGATCATCTAATTGCTAATTTGCCAGAATATTTGTCTCCGGATAGAGGTATTACTGCCGAGGATATTCTCTGTTGGGTGAGCCATTTCTAGCACCCTAGTTGTATTCACGAAATCTGCTTAATAATACAAACCCTCTATGTGCTGCACCGGTTTTCCCGAATTGGGTTTTTCTGGGGAAGATTGTCCAAAAATAATGGTGTCCCTTATGTTATTGTCTCTGTTTATTTCAGTGCACGATCTATATATTTGTGAAGGCTGCAGTAGTGTTTACTTCGATGTTTATGCAATTAAATAACTTGTTAATGTAAAGAACAAGTAGGAGATTGTAAACCAGTAATTGCAGTAGGGGCTTCTAATGTGTTAGATTCAAGAATTTTCACAGAAACTATTTGTCTTATCATTGGAAGATAGTGTAATTGACTGGTGCCATGATAAGGCTAATAATGCTTTTGATTCTCTAAGGACTCTCCTTGATGCTTTTCGAGACAAATAGGAGGATAAGAGGGAAGGGAAATACTTGGTGAAAGAATTCAATACCATTAAAGAAGAGAGAAAATGTTATGAAACCAACTCACAAAAAGATAGAAAAGAAAGATCAATACCTTAGAAATCAGCCTCTTCGAGGGGGAAACCTCCTTTACTTTACACAAATGAGCAATTCTTGGATGATACAAATGACAAAACCTCCTTTCTATATATAGGAGTCTAAGGGGTCACAATATAATCAAAGCCGACATAATAATAATAATATAAAGGCACAATAATAACAATAGTGGGCTTCTATGGGGCACAATAATAACAATATGGGGACAATAGGGGCACAACAATAACAATAACGGCTACAATGACAATAGTATGACAATAGTAATGGGGGAATCATTAGTGTTATAGGGACCTAACATGCCCCTTTCCTTCAAAAAGGTGTTGTCCTCAACGCTTGAGTAGTTTTGGATGCTTCTGTATAAAATTCTCATCCTCCCATGTGGAATCTTTAACCGGTAAGTTCTTCCACTTGACAAGATACTCCAAAGTTGATCAATTTCATAGCTGGCGAGTTCTTGTTTCTGTGACTGCTTCAGGCTCCAATATGATTTTTCCTTCCTCGTCAAGTTTTGGCAATATTGTTTGAACTGGGAGCTTGTCATGAAACATGGAAAACTAGGTGCACTCA
>APFE030779545.1:326631-351010 GCA_000404065.3 Pinus taeda | reverse complement strand
ATACAAACTGATTTGGTTCCAAATATAAAGTTGCAATGCGTACCTTTTGTGTGTTTTGCACATTATGGAGATCGAAATATTGCTCCATCTGTAGTATCCATGTTACGGGGTCCTTGCCATCAAACTTCCTCATATCGATCTTTGGAACATGGTGGGTCTTCAATCCAACATTAGAGTCTATGAAATCATGATAAACATTTCTTTTGTTCTCATCATGAGTTTTCTTTACTACCCTTTCACCATTAGTAAGCATTTCTTGTAGCAGCTTAGTCAAATCTATCTTCAAATCTTCCATGTCGCCTTTCAGTTTTTCTTCTATAACATCCATCTTAGCGTCCATGCCATTCATCTTAGCTTCCACGCCATCCATCTTAACTTGCACGCCATTCATATTAGCTTCCACGCCAATCATCTTAGCTTCCACACCTTTCTTTAAACCATCAATTTTAGCTTCTATTACCTTTTGTGAGAGTGAAATTTGTTGCACTTGGTCTCGTAATTTTGATATATCATGTTGCATTTCTTCCTCTTCTTCATGAGTCATGCTAGAGCTTTCAGGTTGCTTATTAGGTGTTTCCATTTTCTTTCTTCGGGGCATCAATTAATGATAATTATGCTTCACTACGCCCTTTGAACTTCAAACTAATTTTTCAACCCAAACTTATGCAAAATTTTAAAAAGACTACATACCTTTTTTCACTTTCTAGAAGTTCGATATTGAATCTGTTGTATCTCTATAATTGCAAATCTCCAAGGTCTGAAATTGCTTCCTGCGGTAGGCCCTCTGAGTCCTCTTTCCAATGCCAGTAGTATGATCAAAATTGGATTTTCCAAGAAAGAGTTATGCCCAATCTCCCAAGATGACTTGATTATATAATTTTTCAGTAGAGCGAACTTGTACGACGGGCCACGTGTCACTGTTTCGACCTTCAGATCTGAAAAAGATACACAGAAAACTACACCCCGTCCTCTTTCTGTAACTTCTTACGAAATTTCAATCTGATGCTCAGAGACAAAGTTAGGACGATTTTTCCAAGGTCACCTGTTTGGAATGTAATTCAGGAGTTTGCAAAACCTTAACTTCCTCAGATCATATCTCAGAAAATATAGCGAGACAAGATCTGAAATTCAGAACTAGGGTTCAGAATGATTTCGGGTCAAATGGGTTTTTTTTTTGTCGCTTTTGAAATGTCGCAGAAAAAAGTTATAGCGAAAATGCCACGAGGACCTATTTGGAGCAGCGAAACACTAGAATCCAAAGCTCTAATACCAAATGTTATGAAACCATCTCACAAAAAGATAGAAAAGAAAGATCAACGCCTTAGAAATCAACTTTTTCGAGGGGGCATCCTCTTTTACATTACACAAATGAGCAATTCTTGGATGATACTAATGAAAAAACCTCATTTTCTATATATAGGAGTCTAAGGGGTCACATTATAATCAAAGCCAACATAACAATAATAATATAAGGGTGCAACAATAACAATAGTGGGCTTCTATGGGGCACAATAATAGCAATATGGGGACAATAGGGGCACAACAATAACAATAAGGGCTACAATGACAATAGTAATGGGGGAATCACTAGTATTATAGGGACTTATAGGGATCTAACAAAAAATGAAACGATGGTAGAATTTAACCAAAGGTTCAATAAATTACTAAGGGACATGACTCAGGATTACAAGCGCCCTTACAAAACTGTATTGGAAACATATCTTGAGGTTTACCATGTAGAAGTCCAATATGAGATAAGGTGGGCTCACCCTACCACTTTAGCTGCTGCCCAAAACACAACTGAAGAGTTAGAAAAAGATAAAAAGGCTTTAGGTAAATATGAGATCCCTAGTTATGAAAGAACTCTGGTCAAAATCAAAGAAGAATCAGATATAGTCAAAGAATTAACCAAACTGGTTAGGGATATGGAGATTAAACATGCCAAACAAATAAGTGACATGCATAATCAGTTAATACAAATGGATAGGAATTCTAGGATGCAAATACAGAGTATGCCTCCCCAAAACAATAACAACAACAAAGGGAACAATAACAACCTGTGGCCAAAAAGGAATTCGGCAAATGATCACAGGCCTCCTACATTGCTTGACTCTGCTAACGTAGTTGATGAATATGTTCCTTTCTGCAGACCTTGTGACAATTTTCATGAAGAAAGTACATGTGTTTTGGCTAGAAGAATCTTAGAAGAAAGTAGATAACAACGAAGTAATAACACAAGTAAAGGCGAATCAGGTGAAAGCCCATGCGCCAATAAGATTTCTTCAACTTTTGCAATAAACACCTTCGATGAAGAAAATGACCCCATTACTCAGGCATATGGTGATAAACCAACTCAGGAACAAGTTCTAGAACTTGCAAAAAGTAAGAGTTACACATATCAAAGGAAGGGCAAAGGTCAAGTAAGAACAAGCAGGTTCCCACTGAAAGACACAAATTTGGTTTAAACATGGATTGGGCCACATGGATAAATAATATTATGATATCTGTCCCTGTACTTGAACTTTTAAAGATTCCATCTCAAAGGGCATCTTTCTTTAGGGCTTTGGGTATGATTCAACAAGAAGATAACAAAATTAATCATCAGGACGAAGAATTCAAATTAAAAGATATAACCTATTATATGACTAATGAAACTCATGAACCATTCTTTCTTACTTTGGACATCAATGACAGATGACTTCACAATTGCATGTTAGATTTTGGTGCATCTAAGAATGTTATGACCAAGAAGGTCATGGAGCAATTAAATGTAAGAATGTCTAGACCATATCATAACATTTGTTCGATGGACTCTAAAAAGGTTGAAGTCCTTGGTATGGTTAAAGATTTACAGGTCACCTTAGTAGATTATCCATATAAGATCATCACCATGGATATTGCGGTCATTGATGGTTCAGATGTGTGGGGAATGGTTCTCTCTTGGCAGTTTGCAACTTATTTAGGTGGGTGCATTTAGATGGATTTGTCTTATGCCACTATTCTAGCAACAACAGATGGTATGGTCAGGTTATACAGAGAAAGAAAGAATATACCATGTGGAAGTTCCAAAGAAGTTGGAAAATGGTGAACAGGTTGTACCACAAGAGCATTCGCCTCACTTTGAATCAGAGATATGTCACTTTTTCCACTTCCCATCCATTCCACCAAGCAGAAAAAGAAGAAGATTACAAATTGACAGAGATATGTAGCACAATGATGAGAAGTCACACCAACCTAAGAGGGTCAAACATCAGCAAGGGACTTCTGAAAAGCAGTGGAGTGATCTACCAATCAGCGGACAAATGCTTGAGATTGTTACTCCTCGATGACATCTGATGCTATGTGCATCGTTTTGTATAGTATCTCTACCCCTACTCCCTTTCATTTATGTCATTAGCTAGTTTATTTCACACATTTATATCATGTTTTTTATATTTTAGTTTGTTAAGATAGATTTTCTATTCCAGTGGTATTTTCTATATATGCATGATGATTTCAATGTTGAATGGATATCTATTTGATAAACTTTTGTTTCCTTGGATGCTTGATTCTACGATTCTCACATTTCTTCTTGGAAGCAGTGTGTCCCCATATGGAGCTAGGTGTTGCACACAAATTGTCAAAGTTCGAGGGAAGCGGAAATACCAATTTCTTGAACAAGGATCGGATCACATAACAACAGTCTGTGTGTCATAGTCATCCCATTCTGCAAGTTTATATATTGTAAATGATCTTAGTAAAACCACGAATCTATGTAACAACCTAGGTAAGCCTATAATTTGATGACAAATTCCATCCTAGGAGGTTTTTTAACATCACTGATTACCTGTGTTTTTCGACATGGCTAATCA
This sequence comes from Pinus taeda, assembly GCA_000404065.3. NCBI lineage: Eukaryota > Viridiplantae > Streptophyta > Pinopsida > Pinales > Pinaceae > Pinus > Pinus taeda. The sequence goes on along the minus strand of APFE030779545.1, from coordinate 347,159 downwards.
AAAGAGTTTTTTTCCTCCAGCTTAAACCCCCAAAGCTAGGGTGAAATTTATTGTTGAATTATTAGGTGAGTCCTAGTGTTTTAGTTGAGTCTGATGTAAAAGTGGTTTGTGAATGATTTAAGCTAATTGGCTAAATTATTTTATTACAAATCACTTGGTTTACTAGATCATATTAAGTCACAGATGAGTTATGTGTCTTGAGGGTCTAAGACGAATGTGTATTCTCTCTGAGTCTTGTAAAAGAAAAATCATATGTATTAGAGGGTTGGAAATATAATTAATACCCTCGTGTAAATTAATTAATTTTTCTAGCAAAATAAAATTAAATCCTAAGCCAAAAAATTAATTAATTAGAGTCAAGATTAAATTATCTAGGAAAATAAATTCTCCAAATAGAAAAATTCGTGGGTCTTGAAAAAATCAATTTTTAAAGGTCCTCCATGAAGGGATTAGTTTTTTTCAAGAAAATTTGGACCCTTGGACCGTGGTGGTTAAGTCAAAGTCAAATTATTAAGGAAATTAACTCTAAATAATTAATTTTGAGCTAATTAAAATGGAATTAAATGATAAATTTGAAAATTCCTCAAAAATAAGAATTCAAGGGCCAAGATTAAAAGGTCTTGAATTATTTATCAATGGGCAATATTGTTTTGACAAGGACAAAAAAACTAGCTGTTATTTTTCCATTTGGAGGATTTATCTATAAATTATAGTCATTTGAGTCTCTAATCATCTTGATATCTCGCTAGAATTGCTGCTGAAACATTGTGTAAACTTTTGTCCTGTTGGGAACTATTTTTTCTACAATAATAAAAGACTTTGTGGTGCAATTCAAGGTGTTCTTACTTATTGATTTTTGGTATGTGCTGACTACAGGCATCTAAATGTTGTGTTGAATATTGTTAAGATTTGTCTTTTATCATTAGACGGAGATATAACCATACTATTGATAGTTTTGGGCTAATCTTAGGTTGTTTGATTCCCCATGTAATTTAATTAATTATTTTGAGATAAATTCATAGTGCTTGCAGGCACTTTAGTCCTTGGTCTCCAAGTTCACAAACTTGGGCAAGAACCATTGTTGCTTGGATCTCTAGTTTTTATATGGTGGATTTAATATTCGCTTAGGCTATAGTGAATAATTAATTTTTGTGAAGCATTTTAGTCATTCTTTCAAGTAAAAAATATTGAAAAAATTATTTTCTCAAAATCCATTTGAAAACCCATGTATATTTTTAAAATTAAATTATAAATTTAAGTTGTAATTTGTTTTTCTAATTTGGGCAGGGTTTTAGATTTATTTTGTATATATTTGGGGTTTGGGTGTTTCTATTTTTATTTTTGCAGGTTAGATCAAGGAGTTAAGTGGAAAAAGAGCTAGATCTAGTCTCTTGAAATTTTTTGCAGGTTTCCCACGACGGAATTTAAAAAAAAACAAAAAGTTGAAACATAAACTTTTTTCTGTGAAAGGGTTTTCTGTTTTTGGCTTTCCCGGGGCCAGATCTACCTTCTCCAGGCCCAACGTCTCTCTCTCTTGGCCTGTGTCAGCCATCCTTTCTCTCTGCGTCATCGTTTCAACCCTCCTAGGTCGGTCATTAGCCCTTCCTAGCCCTGCACAGGCCTCTCTTCCCTTTTCAGCCCTCTGTCCAGCCTTGTCCTCCTCCTCTCCCTCTTCTTTCTCCCCTCGACCCTCCTCCCTCGGCCTCCTCTCCTCCTACCCTAAGCCACAACCCTCTAAGGGCCTGCGACCCTCCTTTTTGTGACCTTTAAGCCCTAGGCCCTAGGCCTTAGCCCCATAACCCTATTTTCCCAAACGCTAGCCTTTCTGGGCGAAGTGTTGGCCCTTCTTAGCCTTTTCCACCCTCCTTGTAACCTGATCTATCATCCTAACCCACTTATCCCCGCAAATTCGCTTCCCTTGTCCTAGTTCTCCAAGTTTTGGCCTTTTTTGCCCCAAGATTGACCTAAAACCATAATCTGAAGATTTAAGGCTAAATACTTGGCAGTTTTGCAGGATTAAGGTCCCAGAATTCATATCTAACAAGCAGCAAGGTAATCCCAAAGTTTCAACAATTTTCAACGGTGGGATCTTCAAGGCCTTGAGCCTAGGGTTTGACCTCCAAACCTTCATTTTTCTTTAGTTTCATTACAACAGTAAAATCATTAATTTCTAGGTTCTAAAATCATACTTTAATTGGTCAAAATCAATTTAAATTGCAAAATCTAAGTTTTCACAAGTTTTGGCCACTTGGACATCTTTAATTTGACCTAGAGCTAACATTTTAGCTTGCTGGAATTTAATGCATAATTGTGAAATTCAAGTCTGAAGTATTTCTGAAGCATATACTTAATTAGGACTAAAATTTCAAATTTTCAGTTCTCTGGCAAAAACATACTATTTTTAGACATTGCGAGCAGCATATTCAATATTTTTAGCTTGTTGATCTGGAACTAACTTACTACTGTAATTAGTTTATTAGTTCTGAAATTTCTGAATCATATTCACTAAAAACTCAAAAAATTAATTTTTTCAATTTTGGTGAAAAGTTTCTATATTTGGAAAGTATTGGGCAACTACTTTTGGCTGGGTTAATTTGTTGATCTGTGGTTAATTCACTGTTGTAAATTTGTAATAATCATATCATATCTGAAAATTGCTAAGGCAAACTCACCTAGAGCCTTAAATTTGAAATTCTCAAGTTTTGGTGCATTTTTCTATTTTTGAGCATATTGGATATCTAGTTTGGGAAGTTTTTATCTTGCTGATCTGTCTTTACTTACTGCTGTAATCTTAAAATCAGATCTGAAGTATCGCTGAATACTCCATCGTAAAGTGTGCTAAAGAAGCTAATTTACATTGCTGGTTAATTTGGAAATTTAATGCTTCAATGTGTTGAGTAATTTTCATTATTTTGGAGTGGTTTATGCACTGCTATTATACATTGGTAAATCTGAATTTTCTAAAGTAGTAGTGCTGATATAACTGTCATCAACATCTTGATTAACTCTTGTTATCATTTGGCATCTTGGGTTATTTGATATCATGTGAAACTTGCACTTGTATCCGTAAACAATGTATCTTGTTTAAGATTTGCATTTCACTATTGTTAAGTACGATTAAGAGGTCTCTAATCAACGTACTTAAATAACTCAAGAGAACCTTAACTCAAGATAAACCTCACTCATAATCTCTTGCATAAGCATCTCACATAGGTAGCGGGTGTCCATCTAGTCATTTGGTTCCAATTCATAAGAAGCAAGAATTTGTGACTCCATTAAGACACTGGTCTCATAATAGAAAATCTAAGTAAATCATAATCTTGCTTGATTTCAACAAGTGGCTAAGCCACTCATTCGTGTCTCCCAGTAAATTGATTATCAACTTGCTTTCCTTCACTTCATTCCATAGGGACTACCCCCCATAGGCTGTTGTTGGGAGACAACTAGAATGGAATGGGCGGGGATGTGGATCCAGAGGCACTAGAGGCAGAGGAGGTAGCAGTTGCAGGGGAGAGATAGCTAAAGGTAGATGAGGAGGAGGAGTAGGGTCAACAAGAGGATGAGGAGGAGGAGGTGACACCATCTAGGATGGGCAGCAACAAAGGACAAAGGCCACCCCTTTTTTTTGCTTCTAGAGGACGACAAAGTCCATTTATAGCCCTATGGGCAGGGCCTTCTTCCTTTAGAGGAAAAGGCACAGCCGTTCCTTATTCCTGTAAAAGGGGCAAAGGATGTCTATCACTGATTACTTTATGACATGTAGATGACTCATGATATACATTTATTATATTTTTTGTTGATATTTTGACTTTTGAGAGTTGATACTGAGTCAGGACTCAACATTCAGGACTTGATTCACTATTTTGATATGTGATGTATCACTAGACTTTATATACATATTATATATTAGCTTTCTTTTCATGTTTACATGGAAATGCATTTCTTTGATGGTGTGGATACTTTAGATGCTATTTTTTTTTTAAAAGAAATGAATATTTTTGTATTTTTTAATATTGTTGAGTTTTTGCCGATTTTTTCAAAAACCTCCTGATTTTAACGACTTTTTCAGTTTTTGGGCCCTTGTCGATTTATTCCTGAGGTCAACTTTTTCCACGTTGAGTTTGAGGTCATTTTTTGGCATTTTTTAGTGTTTTGAGGCTAGATTTGCTTAGCCGCAAGGGTTAGAGGCCATTTTTGGCCTAGCCACAGGGATTGGAGGGCTAAAAACCCTAGCTGTGGCTTCTATTTAGCCTCCTCGAGAGGGCCACATGCCTAATTAGGCTTCTAAGCCTAGGCCGCAACCCTAGAGGGCCTCAATTTTAATTTTTGCAAGTGATTTCAAGGCTAATACTTTGTTTGCAGTGGTTTCTCATTAGATTTTTGTCATCTAGTGGACTAATCCTGGTTTTGTAGGATTCTTATCCATTGGTGAAGGGTTTCAGGGGCTCAAAATCATTTGTTTCATCTTCCAAGCTCTTGGAGCCCTAGCCATCAGCCTCAAAACCACTTTTGGACCTATCCGCAAGGGTTTCTAGGGCTTATATCCCTAGTCGCAGCCCTAAAGGGCCTCCAAACACTAGACGTTTGCTTAACTTGGCATTTAAAATATTGTTTTGGGGCTAATCCTTTTGTTTGCAAGAGTGTTGCACTTGTTGGAGGTCTCACATCATCATTTTGAAGTTATTTTGCTTAGCCGTTAGCCTAAGAGTCTCTTCTTGTCTTGGTAATGGGGTTTGGGTGACCCTCTTGTTTGCAAGCTTACCCAAACTTGACAAACTTGATAGTGGAGCAAGGCCTCTAGGCCTTGAGGGTTTGATCTCTCTAGCCCTTTCTCTTTTGATGACGACCTTAAATGATCATATCTGAAGCTAATATAACAATGGTATAATCAAGTACTAATCAACCTAAAGAAGGTTAAAGATACCTCTAAATAAGTCTGATAAATAGAAGAAGTGTTACCCACCACCTATGGGTGATATCCATGGGGGAAACTTTTTTCTCCTAGATGGTCCTCAACCAACAACTGACAGTTCATTGTAGCGCTAGATAGCTCGACGTGTCACTATCTCCACCACCTGAGCTAGCCATATGCTCCCTCACTCATCTGTTATGATCATATGTTTGAAAGTGGGCCTTGTTACCCACCATTTTGTGGGTTATCCCTAGGAGAAATTTTTTTTCAAAGATGGTTTTCAGCCAGTAGCCAACAACCTCTTGCAGCCACCAATTAACTCATTGTGCCATTTCTCTTCCACCTGAGCTAGCCATGTGGTCCCTCACCCATCTGCCATGATGGTATGTTTGAAGGTGGGCCTCCCTAACCTAAAGGTATGCATTGTCATTTGGTATTGATTATTATAATTTGCTTATCATGGATACTTCTGGGCACAGATTAATGGTCATTTGGTATTGATTATTATAATTTGCTTATCATGGATATTTCTGCGCACGGATTAATGGGGGGATTTGGCAAAAAGAATGGGCTAGGTCTGTGCTTTCTCCCACCTGGGTCCACATTCCTCCATTGGGTCCACATAGGGCTAGCTCACCCCTACCTCTTGCCCACACCTTGGGTCAGGCCTGGAATGATGCCCTGGAGGTTAATGCAGCGGAAAAGAAAAGTAAAAGCATAATTGGGCACATTCAACAGGAAAATGTACCACAAAATGCAAAAGATGGGTGAGACAAACACATTTGGCACATGGGCAAAAACCAATACATGAGCTCTACCCTATCATCATGGCCATCACCCTGGTTCTTACGGGTTCTATGAGTCTCCTTCATCATATAGGATCCCATGATTGTCCCAACCCCTGGCGGGCAATGAACCGCCCTACCTTAAAATGGGCTATCCATTGCTATATCTCACATATTGTGCTCTTACCCCTTGATCCCCGAGCAGTTAATCAAAGAAAAATCATAAAAAGGCAAGAGACATATAATGAAGGGTGGAAAAATCAAGGCTGGGGCACCTCATGTACCATGATTTCTCCCACCTATACATTATATACTCAAGTGTGGGCTTCCCTTTTATTAGCTACCCTTGTACCCCAGCATGTGGCCTAAGGCTGCCCCTTCTCATCCCCTACTTCATTCACCTCTCTATCACATACCACCACCTTTTAAAGGATGTACCTTGAACATATTATCCCCTTTAGAAGTAGAAACCACCTAATAAGACGCTTGGTTAACCCCATTTGGAGTTTGGGAGACATTGGCACATCCTGAAGCCCATTATGGAAGGGCAGGCCATTATGAAGTCCCGACGTGTGGTCCATGGCTTGTAAGCTCTCATATTCGATTTCTCTAATGACTTGTTGTACTGGAAGGCTAGGGGATGCATTGGATCTTATGCAGGATTGCATATGGTCTCCATCTTGGGTTTGGTCTCCCTATATGGGGTCCTAACCCTCCAAAGGGCTACATTGACACATGTAGGGTGTGCGTTGAGAGCCATGGGCCTCCACAGTAGTAGACAACACTCCATGGATCCCCGAGGATGTTTAGAGATTGCTCGAGATTCACCTATTGGACGAGGAAGATGCACCTGGTTCACCTTTGCCCAGCGAACCCCACATATGTACCATGCACTTGGCAGTTGACCCAGGACTTGCAGGATGATGCGGCATCACCTACACCATCATCAGAGCCCATACAAATGGTCTACAAGCATCTTCAACTCATTTGGAGAACCATGAGATTATTATTGCGCCCCCACACCAACTGGGAGCACCACAGGTTTATTGTTTGGACAACAAGGGGCAACCCCTTGTCCATAACTTTTGAGGGTCCTATTCTTCATTATGAAACCTATGGACCTCATCAGGCCTCTTGGAGGGCCCTATGACATGTATTATTTATCATTTGACCTCTTATGAGTGTTGAAAAAAGTGTAACTAGGGACGGTCTTCATAATGACATGATCTTTCTATTTGATGTAATAAAAGAGAATACATTATCTTTGTAATCTTGCTGCATGGGTTTCATGAGCAAGAGGTGTCATTAAGTGAAAGACTTCTTCTTGATGTCTTTAGAATTTATTTCTATGTCAAAGAATCATGTCATGAGTCCATGTAAATGTGTACAAGTCTTCAACTAGTGTAGCAGCCCTCCAAGACCAAGATCAATGCCTCAAATCAAGCCCTCTGAAGTCTGCAAGTGAAGCAATAAGGAGATGATCATGTCGGAATTAAAATATATAAATATATGTCATGTCGGCTTGAAATAATGGACACGTCGGTTCATGAGATAAGGTCGTATTACATATATGGATAACCACTGTAAATACCCATGAAGGGTACACGAAAAAAATCATATGAAAAATTCGGATGGTTTTGAGATGAAGTTGTAGTCATGAGGTAACCACAGTGAGATGGAGCTGCAGGCATAGAAGAAGAGTTGCAGTAGATGGTAGCCGCAATGAAGAGCCACAGTCACATGGAAGAGACACAGTCATAGCCATAGTCATAGCCACAGTTAAGTGAGATAGTCACAGTCATGCATGAAGGAGCCACAGTCAAGAGATCAAAGGTTTGTCTGCGCCTTGGATGGGTTTAAGGGCAGACATACTAGAGCTTGAATGGCTGGAAAGAGCAACTCATGACCCGATCTCAGAGAACGCAACATTGTCATACGTTCTGGGCTAAATATCTCGGCATACCTGAAGGAGAATATATATTTAATGACACAGTGATCTCACACGTATAGATCTTAGTTGGACGAAGAGGACTGTGCTTCTATTGCAGTCTCGGCTTCATGTTTGATCTCGACATACTGATATATATGTATATCACATCCTCGGTGAACTTGTTCCATGACAAAGGATGTATGTATGTGATGGAAAGAACCTCAAATTCTGACTGTCCTCATATGGCCTCAGTATCAATGTCTCAAAACTTTTGTTCTACGGTATACTCTTTGTTGCTCACAACACTCATGATGATATCTCCAACTAAGGTTCAGTGATGATTCAAGTATGGTATAACAACAATAATGTCCTCAGTATATTGATCAAGGGAGGTCACAGTGAAGATCTCAATGGAGACAAGAGATCTATGAAATATAGAGGTTATGATGAAGATCTCAGTGATATAGCAGAGATGACTTCAGTGGTGCAACAGTCTTGATGATCTTAGCTAGGAAGAGGATAAGATGTCTTGGTCTTGGAGAGGCTAGCTATGTCAAGGGTCATGGTCTTGGTATTCGTCAATGAAATCTCTATAAGAAGAATCTACGCATGGGTTTTCCTCTCCAAGAGGGAGAGGTTTTGGCCCTGGTAGAAAGCGAAAACATTTGTGTTCTTGTCTCTTTTGTTTTGATAGCAGTTTGATGAAGTTAACATATACATGCTAATAATGAAGTAAACATCAAGTTAAGAAAATTGTCTAAATACTTCACAAATTGTTATCATGTATCGAAGAATCATTATAATTATGCACGCCCTAGATTCTTCAACATGGTATCAGAGGGATTGGTTCAACAGTCAAGGAAAGGGGCAGAAAAGAGACATTCAGAGGACAAGACATAAAATCAATTGAAGAGACCAAGATCTGCAAAGCCTAGATCTAAGAGATAGTCTCCAACAACAGTCTACTACAACAAGGATTCGTAAGGATAACAATCAAAAGATGAAGCTGCCAGATCTTAAGATTCATGGTAACACCTTCACAGTTTTGATCTAGGTTATACCTCTCACCAAGGAACATAATTAGATTATTTACAACATAGTGTTCAATTTCGTATGGACAACACTCGATATAAAATGAAGGTGTTCGTTGATAACACTATCTGATGGGTCTCTATATCATAACGGTGCACAGTGCTACATAGACTCCTCATACATAAATCAAGATAGCTCGGAGGTAGAGATCTTAGTCGAAGGAAGCACCTATGTGCCTACTCTTGCCAACTTGATCAAGGTGAAGACTTCATCTTCACAATCAAGTAAGTACCCTTTTTTATTTTTATAATCAAGTTTGTTCTTTATGGCTTCATAACTGCAAGAAGACCTATATACTGAATGGGTCATCAAGGGTCTTGCATGGAATGAAAAGGATTGTTATTATCCTTAGAGAAGTTGGTACATCAATGTCTCCTTTGAAGCCATAATAACTCATAGGGGTATAGAAAACAAGAAAGGAGACATAGGAAGAATGCACGAAATACTAGAGGACATACTATCTGAAATACAGAAGGTGCCAAAGAATGAAGAAATATCTTCATAAGATCTCAAGTACAAGATCTGGGAAAAATGATGAGATAATAATCGTCATTGATATTGATATTGATAAGCAAGGTAACAAATGACTATGAACAAGAAGGTTACCTCGATCAGCAGTCTATGGTCTCTATGTTAGATAGAGAAAGGCAAGTGCAGATAAGTAAAAGGTTGATAAGCAAAATAGTACTATGGAAGAGAAGCTCACATCGCTGGAAGGATGGAGAACGCTGAAAGAGGGAGTAATAGATCTCCATTATGAATGAGATGGTGTCCCTCTCAAAGGGATCCTATTAGAAGTCCTTGCAGATATGAACATAGTAAGAAGATGCATCATGGCATCATGGAAGTAAGAGCTCGTACGAAATCATGAAGAACATAGCTCTTGGGAATCTCGTTGTACATTGTAGGAGAGGAAGAGTTCATCTAGGTCAAAGGAAACATTTGTCAAATGGGGACATACTAGATCATGAAGGATCTCTGATAGAGATTTCAGTGGAGGATCTCCGAGTTCGGAAAGGCAGCAAATGTTTCAACATAAATTCCAACTCTTGGATCTCATGAGATGGTGGTTCAAGGACATGAAGAATGAAACAGATCAAGGAATTGAAGAACCGTTCAATCAAGGAAACCGCTAAAAGATACCTAAATAAAAATAAGGTATGTGTGATTATAATTGTATTTGTAGTTGATATTATGATGTCATGTTTTGTGGTTGCAGATAAAATGGATCAAGAATGATCAAGAAGAAAAAGATCTCCCTGTCTGAAAGGATGTAGAAAGTCAGACTAGATGAAATCAACATAATATGTCCTCATAATGTAGTATGAGGTAGTTGATAGCCATTGAAGAACTATGAGAGTTCCTGGGAATAAACAACACGAGGATGAAAGAGATCGTGAAACATGCAACCATCACGAAGGCAGTCAACATCCAGAGGATCAGGAAGACTTGACCAGGAAACCTCCCGGAATGATGAGTAGACTTTGTTGGAAAAGTCTGAAAAGATGAGGACCCTTGACAACAGATATCATTGGGAGATGTGTCAACATAAATGCAAGATGATTGATGCCTACAAGAAGATGTCACTGAAAGAGGGCCATCACCAAAAGGTAATATGTGATTTGTTTTTGGTGTCTGACCTCTTGGAAAAGTCTGGTTATGTGTGCAGGATCATGGAAAGGGGAGTTGTGAAGGATGTCACAACCATGTGATCCAGAGGAATCACTGTTAAAGAAAAGTGGAGACAGATGAGCTCATGAAGGAAGCCCCAGATGTAAAGCCAAGGAAGACACTTTACGGGAAAGAAAGAATGACATGACGAAGGAAAGTGATGGATGGCTGAACGCTACACGTGAAGAAATTGATGACTGTAACGAATAAAATATATAAATAATATAAATGTAATGTAAATAATAGTAATCATAATTAATTATTAGTTAAGTAGTAATTAGGTTGAAGAGGCATGTCTAAATGAGACATGACTCTTCATGAAGAGACACTTGCTTGGTATATAAGCAAGCCTTTTGTTCTCATTCTTATTCACATATTTAATATAATATTTGTATCCTCATGGATATCTTGATATTCCAAGTCTTTTGGAGTAATTAATTTATAGAAGGAACTTTGTTCGCTTCATTTGGTATGGATATCTTGATATTCCAAGTCTTTTGGAGTAATTAATTTATAGAAGGAACTTTGTTCGCTTCATTTGGTATCAGAGCAGTTCGGTCCTCTAGGTTGCTTAACCGGTGCACAGAGCTCATTCTCCGATCCAGGGTCCTTGACTATCGAATTCGCCAACCTTGTTGTCATACAATTGAAGCATTTTGCTCAATATTTGGGAGTTTCTCCTTTTCTCCAGTTTTTTAGGCCTTTGGCCATTAAAAGAAAATTAACCAAAAAAAAAATATAGGTAAATAAAATAAAAAAAGGAAAAAAAGTAAAAGAAAAAACAAAACGGATACAAAATCTCATACCAAGTATATTTAATCTTTTTACGTGGAGAAGCCCGTGGTTGTAAAAACAACCCATGGTATTTTAAAAAGCTAAAAAAAAGACAAAAAGCAAAAAATAAAAGGAATACGTTTACTTTTTACGTGGAGAACATTTTAACGGAGGTTTTAAAAACAACCCATGGTAATAGCCCATGGTATTTTAACATCGTGACCGTGTCATATGAGAAGACGTTACCTTTATATTTATTAAGTGGGGTGACATTAAAAATTTATCAAGGAAGTAATTAAGTATATAAAAAATGGACCAATTTATTATTAAAAAAAAGAAGTGAAACTATTATTATTTTAAGATAATAAAGTTATTTTGAAAAGGGGTCTTAATATAAAGAAATACATACATATATAGAGGGCAACAATATAAAGGAGTATTTTTTTTTATAAAAGGGTATTCAAGTTTTTAACAATCCACATTAAGGGAGAATAATGGAAATATATATATATAAAAAGGGAGATAAAATAAGTTTATTATATAATATATATATATATATATATATATATATATATATACAAAGTTAAAAGAAGTGAAGAAAAAAAAGAAATATGGAATCCCTGAGGAAGGAACAAAGACAATCAATTGCAAGAGATATAGAACAATTAATTACAATAATTGAGCGACAAGTTGAGAAGAGAAAAAGAATGGATTCTTTCTTCGATTCTCTACATCCATCATCACTTCCACAAAATGATGTTATCCAGTGTACTGAGAAAGTGCAGCGAAAAGACCAAGAGTCTCTTGACAAAATAGCCAAAATTCAACAAAGCAAGAAAGTGTTAGAATGCGAACATAAAAATCTTGTGGATATACATTACAAAGAAATAATGGAAAAGGATGAAGAAATTTCTCGTCTCAAGGACCACGTCGAAAAATTACTGGCACAAGTGAAGAAGACTAAAGTCTCAAAGAAAGAACTCAAGCAGCATTTATCATAACAAGAAGACGAAAATTTATGTTTAAAGAACCTTAATAAAAATTTATTAGAACAAATCAGAGATCTAAAAGATGAAAATCTTAAAATTCAAAACATTGAAAATAAGGTTGATGAATAAAAAACCAAAGAACTTTTACGTCTAAGAAACCATAATCAAAGTCTGCTCAATCAAACTAAGAAACTTAAGGAGGATAAGAAAGCATTAAAAGATAAGTTGGAACAAGTCACTCAAGAAGTATCGAAATCTCCAGTCACAACAGTTCAAGTTGAAAATAAGGGAACGAATACCGATCCAGTGAATATGACAACTCAAGAAGACAAGTTAGTTGAAGAAACGACACACTTAGATGTTGCAGTTCTTACAATGAATATCCCAAGTGAATGTTCCATAACCAATTCAACAACATCTTCTGTAGAAGAAAATCTAAAAACTTTATATCGGCATCCGAATCACGAGAGTAGACAAATCAACCAAGCTACGTATCAGGACCATTTAAACCAGAAACAACAAACTGATGTTCCAAAGAATAATGACATAACATCAATCTAGTCCTACGATGACAAGTCGTTACAAAATTCCAGTGATCAGAATGTTATACAGAAGATTAATCTCTGATGGTTTGATCCCTTCTCAATGCGACAATTTTGTTTGTCACTAAGAAGATCATATCAACTTGTATCGACGAGGATGACTATTCCGAGACAGAAAGACTTTCAAAGCCGAGAAAGAGATCAAACTTTTTTTCATCGACAAGCTTTGAGGACAAAGCTCTTTGAGGAAGGAGGCAATGTAACAAATAAAATATATAAAATATAAATATAATGTAAATGATAATAATCATAATTAATTATTAGTTAAGTAGTAATTAGGTTGAAGAGGCATGTCTAAATGAGACATGACTCTTCATGAAGAGACACTTGCTTGGTATATAAGCAAGCCTCTCGTTCTCATTTGTAATTCATGCTCATTCTTATTCACACATTTAATATAATAATTGTATCCTCATGGATATCTTGATATTCCAAGCCTTTGGAAGAATTAATTTATAGAAGGAATTTTGTTCGCTTCAATGACATCGAGATCATGGATCATCAATCAGCTAGAAGACCCTATAAAGTACTGATGATAGAGTCCCTCTGTAAGAGGGAGCTCTGGGAGGTTCCTATGAGTAAAAGAACTCGAGCAAGTTTCTGAGTGAAGAGAAACTTGGAACTCGTCCTTGGTTAAGAGGGAGAGTTAGACATGGCATTCTTGTCTTCAGTTTAGAAGAAAGAATGGAGGATTATGTAATCATCTGGCATCCGACACTCTTTAAGGATGTGGTAGGGCATCCAAGACAAGAGTGGGCAAGAGGACCGATATTCTTGAGGGCTGGGAACCCAAGACGAGAGTAGTCCTAGTTGGGCATACTCAGAGAACACCCAGGTGGGTATGACCCTAAGAGAGACAATGATGATGCGTGTCTATTAGTCATTGGTCTTGCCAACATTATGTGCTCTGATCTAAGTGAGAGACAGAGATGTTAGTCAAGGTAGGGCATCCAAGAAAAGAATGGGCAAGAGGACCGATATTCTTGAGGGCTGGGAACCTAAGACGAGAATAGTCCTAGTAGGGCATACTCGGAGAACACCCGGGTGGGTATGACCCTAAGAGAGACAATGATGATGCGTGTCTATTAGTCATTGGTCTCGCCAACATTGTGTGCTCTGATCTAAGTGAGAGACAGAGCTGTTAGTTAAGGCCTTGCTAAATGGAAACAATGTTGGTTGAAATGATGCTATAACAGATGGATTGCAAATCCAATTTTTCTTATGAGAAATTCTTCAGATTGAGAATGACCAAGTACCATTATGAATACCTCCCTAGTTAAGAGGGAGTGTTGAAGAAAGTGTAACTCGGTTCAGTCTTCATAACGACATGATCTTTGTATTTGATGTAATAAAAGAGAATAAATTATCTTTGTAATCTTGCTGCATGGGTTTCATGAGCAAGAGGTGTCATTAGGTGAAAGACTTCTTCTTGATGTCTTTAGAATTTATTTCTATGTCAAAGTATCATGTCATGAGTCCATGTAAATGTGTACAAGTCTTCAACTAGTGTAGCAACCCTTCAAGACCAAGATCAATGCCTCAAATCAAGCCCTCCGAAGTTTGCAAGCGAAGCAATAAGGAGATGATCACGTCGACTACAAAGAAATGAATTAAAATATATAAATATATGTCATGTCAGTTTGAAATAATGGACACGTCGGTTCATGTGATAAGGTCGGCTTACATATATGGATAACCACTGTAAATACCCATGAAGGGTAGACAAAAAAATCATATGAAAAAATCGGATGATTCTGAGATAAAGACACAATCATGAGGTAACTGCAGTGAGATGGAGCTGCAGGCATTGAAGAGGACTTGTAGTAGATGGTAGCCGCAGTGAAGAGCTGTAGTCACATGGAAGAGTTGCAGTCATAGCTGTAGTCAAGTGAGATAGCCGCAGTCACGCATGAAGGAGCCGCAGTCAAGAGATCAAAGGTCTATCTGCACCTCAGATGGGTTTAATGGCAGATAGACTAGATCTTGAATGGCTAGAAAGAGCACCTCATGACCTGATCTCAGAGAACGCAACATTGTCATACGTTCTGGGCTAAATATCTCGGCATACCTGAAGGAGAATATATATTTAATGACACAGTGATCTCACACGTATAGATTTCAGATGGACGAAGAGGACTATGCATCTATTGTAGTCTCGACTTCATGTTTGATCTCAGTATACTGATATATATGTATATCACATCCTCGGTGAACATGTTCCATGACAAAGGATGTATGTATGTGATGGAAAGAACCTTGAATTCTGCCTGTCGTCATATGGCCTCAGTATCAGTGTCTCAGAACTTCTGTTCTACTGTATACTCTTTGCTGCTCACATCCCTCGTGATGATATCTCGAGCTAAGTTTCAATGATGATTCAAGTATGGTATAATAGCAATAATGCCCTCAGTACATTGAGCAAGGGAGATCACAGTGAAGATCTCAATGGAGACAAGAGATCTCTGAAATATGGAGGCTATGATGAAGATCTCAGTGATACAACAGAGATGACTTTAGCAGTGCAACAGTCTTGATGATCTTAGCTAGGAAGAGGATAAGATGCCTTGGTCTTGGAGGGGATAGCTATGTCAAGGGTCATGGTCTTGGTATTCGTCAATGGAATCTCTATAAGAAGAATTTACGCATGGGTTTTCCTCTCCAAGAGGGAGAGGTTTTGGCCCTGACAGAAAGCCAAAACATTTGTGTTCTTGTCTCTCTTATTTTGATAGCAGTTTGATGAAGTTAACATATACATGCTAATAATGAAGTAAACATCAAGTTAAGAAAATTGTTTAAATACTTCACAAATTGTTATCATGTATCGAAGAATCATTATAATTATGCATGCCCTAGATTCTTCATCAATGAGGCTAATTATTTCATTTGTGAGCTAGTTTGGTGGGCTTGTCACCAAAAGTTAAGTTACGAGCACATTATTTTATTTTTGGGGCTTATGTAGGCCTAGGAGACTAATTCGAACTCCTCATTAGTGTATAAATACAAGTGAGATGAGTTCATTTGCTCATCATCACTTTGGATTGGATCTCTTTTCTCTCTTGAGAATTTCACACTTTTTCTTGGAGGATGAATTGGAGCTTTATGGATGAATTTTGATGTTTGGATTTGGTTTATCTTATCTTGGAGCTTCTCTATTGTCAAATTGTTGATGGTTGGATATGTTCTATTACATGTAAGTACATGCTTTTATTGCTATTCTAATTTTACATTGTCATATACATTGGATTGGGAATTTTGCTATTTTTAGGGCTAATTGTGCATGCATTTATTGCTTAAATTGTGGAATTTTGTCTCTATATAACATCTCTCAACGTATGGACCATGTAATTTTGAATGAAATTTTCTAGGGATAATTCTATCAATGAATTCATCTTGACAAGCCATCACCTTTTGCAAGTCGAAGTATAAAGCTGTAAAGTTGCTTCCATTTGCCCTAGAAGATAAGCGAAGTAGTCTTAATGCCTCCTTGATTAAGAAACAAGGTCCTCATTCATATTTATCCTAGACTCCATCCTCCCAAGACTAAGGCACTGATCTACCAAGAGGTGGTCACTCAAAAATTGACTCTTTTTCACCTTCTTCTAGGTCTAGCTGAGTTGGGTCACATAGGGCATCACTTTCCCAGCAAAGTAGCTCTCCAAAAAGTTCAATCTCCTAGCCTCTCATGCGCTAGTGTGTCCTCAAGGCCTCCTTCAATTTTGAAGCCATTTCAATGGTGGAGTTGTGAGATAACCCAAGCCCTAGCTCTGAGATCAAACATTGCCCTAGCATCCCAAATGCTAGTACCTTATAGGATCAATTTGACACCTTTAAGTGTAAATTCTTTCTTTGATCCTTTCCCCCTCTTTGTGTGGGTTAAGAACATCATTGGTTGCTAAATTCTTGCCTTGAACCTAGGCTGGGTCCACTTGGTCCCGTATGGTCCCGCACCTTTGAAAAGTCAAATCTTCAAGAACCATTCAGCAAGTCAAGTTCAATAAGGATTTTAGGATTGGGAAACTCCTTCATAAGGTATATTCCTCTAAACCTAACCCTAAAGTCCTCACCTCATCGAAATCTTCATACCTTGCTTGATAAGCAAGAAAGCTCTTTTCTTTAAACCCCTTCTAGGGAAAGGATTATAAGGGTCACTTCATATCCATTGGTTGAGTTATCCTTGTCAAGTGACCTATTGTATATACCGGGTCTCCTCCCATCGGTGAAAGTTCGTAAAGAGTAGGGAGTCTTAGTTGAGGTGACAGTGGGCTAAGCCTCCACCGTTGCACTTTAGGAATCCCTTTTATGACCCCTTCTAGTTTGAGCAGTAACAGGCCTTCCAACCACGAAGGTATGGCTTTTCATTGTGTAATTGGGTATTTTGGCTTACTTATCATCGACACTTTTGGGCATGATTAGTGGGGGGATTTGGTAGAAAGAATGGGCTTGGTTTGTACTCTTGTCTCCTCTGTCCAACTTGGTGGTTAACCTTGTATCCTAGTCTTTGGGATCTCCTTTACTGGCTACTAGATTTAGGAATGGCACTACATGGGAAATCCCAGTTTTGGTTGCGTGGTACCGCTTCCCGATACCACATACATCACTCCCTTCTGCTCATTATAACCCCTTTCACCATATTTCCCATCCGGGTCCACATTTTTCCTTTGGGTCCACAAGGAGTTAGCCTCCCCCTCCACTTGTCCACACTTTGGGTCGGGTCTGGAATGATGCCCTGGAGGTTGATGCAGCTAAAAAGAAAGTAACAAGCATAATTTGGCCACTCTCAACAGGAAATGTAACATAAGATGCAAAAGATGGCCGAGACATACAAATTTAGCATGTGGGCGAAAGCCAACATGAGCTGTACCCTCTATCATTATGGCCATCACCCTAGTTCCTAGGGCCCCTATATGAGCCCCCTGCATCATTAAGGAACCCATGATTGTCCCAACCCTTGGTGGCTGATGAACTGCCCCACCTAAAGGAGGTATTCACTGCTATATCTTACATGTCATGCTCTCATCCTCCGGAGCCCCGAGCAATTATGAAAAGAAAAATCAATAAAAAGAAAAAGGCATATGAAGAAGGGTGAAAAAATAAAAGTTGGGGTAACTCATGTACGACGATTGCTCTCTCCTACATTCATACACTCAAGTGTGGGCTTCCATTATCATGGCTACCCTTGTAATGTGGCATGTGGCTTAGAGCCTTCCCTTGATGCCCCACTCCGTTCCATCATTATATCACATGCTACCTTCCATTTGGTGGATGTACCATGGACATGTCACTCCCCTTTAGAGGTTGAAACCACTTAATAGGGTCCATGATTAACCTGCTTGAACTTGGAGACACTTGTACGTTCTAAAGCCTATTATGGAATGTAGGTTTTAACCCTGTACAGAAATTACCTGCATATGAATTCTAAAACAAAGAAAATAAACAATGCGAGAGCATAACACATAAAACACATATGCACAGAGATTTTCCCCTGGATCCCAAAACCGGGACTACCGGCTTGATTTTTCATTATGTTCCTTTCAATGTTACAATACATATTTATACATGCCGAAGCATCCAATACCATGGACCGAAAACCATCGCGTCCAAAACCATGGACCGAAAACCATAGGTAGGTTCGCCCAACCTAATATAGGGTCCAATTTTTTTTTTCCCTGGGGCGGTGCCCCGGACCCCGTAGAGGGGGGCTACCCGCCCCCCTCAAACCCCCCAGACGGGGGGGCGGCACCCCCCCGCTGCGCAATCGGCGCAACAAAGGAGGGGCTCCGCCCCCCCTCTAACCCCCCGGTTCACTACGTAGGTTAGTCATGGAAAGAATATAACACAACCCAACATAGAAGGGCATGCCACTGTAAAGTGTCCACTTGGTTCCATGATTTGTAAGCTCATTTATAATTACACTGATGATTTGTTGTACTAGAAGGTGAGGAGACACATTGGATCTTATATAGGATTGCGGGTGGGTCTTCGTCTTGTGATTTAGTCTTTCTATACGAGGTCCAAGCCCTCGAGAGGGTCATATTGGCATTTGTAGGGTGAGCATCGAGAGCCATGGGTCTCCACTATATCAAAGAGTAGATAGCCACATCATGGGATCCTTCAGCTCCACTTAGTGCCTGCTTGTGTTCCATTTATTTGACGATGATGATGTACTTGGACCACCTTGTCCAATCGACTACATACTTGCACTACACACTTGACAGATGTTCCAGGGCCCAGATGAGGATGTGTCTCACCATGGGAGACGAAGGGAGGGCTTGCATATTGTTCTGGCCCTTACAGATGGGATATAGGCTTTGTTCGATCCACTTGGAGACCCATGAGGATGTTTTTGTCCCCCATAACCACTTGGGAGCACCATAGGTCATTTTCTTGGAGATCAAGGGGCCACCCCCTTCATCACTATTTTTGGAGCCCATCCATCCATTTTGGCACATGTTGGACTTCACTAGGCCTTCCAACGACCCTCCTATCTATTGTATTATCATTTCGACCCTCTTGAGAGGCTTATTTTTCTCGTTATGGAGCTATTTGGTGGGCTTATCACCAATTAGGGTTTTATTTTGCACATTAGAGACACTTTTAGGGGTTTTTTAGGCTAATTATACTCATTGAACTATTAGAGGTTAATATAAATACAAGTGAGGCCTCATTTGTAACTCATCATCACTTGGATTTGGATCATTGTTTCTTTTGAAATTTCACTATAGCTATTGAAGGATGAATTGGGGATTCTTTAATGCATTTTGATGTTTGGGTTAATGCTATTCTATTTTGGAGCTTTTCTCTTGCAAATGTGATGGAAGGATATACTTTCTCTGCCATGTAAGTTTTTCTTTTGTGAAAATTTTCATTATATGTTTAATGTATGGAATACTGCATCATGATGCTGCTTGTGCTCTAAATTATGCAAAAATCTTGAATCACTTTGGTAGTCTTGATCTATTTCATGCATTATTCATTGGGCAAGAAAAAGTGAATGTCCCTAGGAGTTGTATTTAAAAACCTAACCCTGAAACTCCATTATTTGACAAGTTGAAGTATAAATCCTTGTTGTAGCTGGGTAGCTGCTTCATTAAGGCATGCGAAACTGCAATTAGGCCCCTTGACAGAACAAAACCCTAAATCGATCTCATTCTTGACTCCATTCTCCCAATAGGCTAGGCATTGGTCCTAGATCCTTGGTGATCACATTAACTTAATGGAACAACATTCTTTCACCTCTTTTCTCCCTCTTTTCTTCGTTTCCTAACGATAAGGAGATTTTCTAGGGCTTGGTGCGAAATTTTAGGATTCTGTCCAAACAAGTTTCCTCATTTATGTCTCCTCTAGGCATCCTCCAGTTTTGAACGAATTCTGACAGTGGAATTTGAAATAAATTGATGCCCTAGCTATCACACCAAGAGGGAACCCTTGAAGGTCCTTTGACTTGGGGATTTCTTGAAGGTTTGCACTTTGTAGTTCATCATTTAAAACCTTTCCTCTTAACTATGTGTGATCATTGGATGAGCCTTTACCACGATATATCTCTCAACCCTTAGTCTCTTATAGTATTTCTCTCAAGGGGTTTTTTGTGGAAGGTCACCCTAGCTTCTCCCAAAGCTCACGCTTTAATTGAATCTTTCCATTGAATGAGCCATCCTTGCCTCACTTTGAACCTAGGTTGCACGAAACGAAGAAACGGGTACGAGTTTCCGAAATGGGAAGCGATACGAAACGCGACCTCCCCAAATTTTGGAAACGGGGAAACGCGAATATATA